>JAVJIF010012738.1:0-121896 GCA_038442645.1 Agave tequilana | reverse complement strand
TTGAAAACTTTTCTCTTTAGAGAAAACTTGATTTTCAATGTATTTCTCAAAAAATTAATATTCTAAATCCAATCCGATGACCTATGTATATAGGCAATAGATAAACACTATTAATTTAGCTCATTAGGTCATAAACGGTGTGATTTGACCTAAAGAAAGCAAAAATGCCCATTGAAAAAGTAAGAAGCAAAGACAGATTTTGAAAACTAACCGTTATGGACTTTTGACAGAACTTCGGTCGACCGGCTAATCGACCGACAGCTTATTTCTGAACTAGCCGTTAGGTCCGGTCAACTGCCCGGTTGACCGACCCCCAACAGTACCTTGGGTTGAGGTAGTCGGTCGATCTGTCGGTTGACCGCTGGGGTTAACAGTCGACCGCTGGGGTTACGGTCGACCGACAAGCGTTCACAGCATGCATAACCCCAGCCAGAGGAACGGTCGACCACTCGGTCGGTCGACTTGGCCTATAATAGGCTACGGTCGACTGGTCGGCCGACCAACCTAGGCCAAAACACATTTTCCTGACTGTTTTTAAATAACAAACTATTTTTGAAATATTTTGTATTGGTTTTAAAGAGAAATAGCAATGTATAGGCAATGAAATAAATATTCTAAATAGGATATAAAATTTTGAAAAAATTGGAAACATGTATCAAGTACCTAACATGTAAAATACCAATAGGGGAAAACTTGTATTTTGAAAACGTGTTTTTTTGTGTGTGTGACTTCTTGAGCATCAAATATATATTTTACACTCTAATATACTATTTTCTTACAAGGCTCGATTCGACTACAAGTGTCTTCAAGTGGGGTTCTCCAATAGCGACGTCAAGTGCGTTTGAGCTTCAATCCCTTCTTGAATAGTCATGAGTCTTCATATACCTTCCTTTTGAGGAAGAAAACTTCTTGAATCATCTTGAACCCTGAAACACACTTAAACACTTGAACTTGATTAGTACTAAATAACCACATATATTTTGTTATCATCAAAACAAGAAACTGTTGATTGTAACCTTGGCTAACAGTGGGCATGTCAGATGAAGATTGGGAACAGTTGGATCTGAAAGCGGCAAGCACGATCCAATTCTGTCTCGCAAATGAGGTCATGTACAACGTGATAGATGAAGAGATAACTATAGGTTTATGGTCAAGATTAGAAACATTATATATAACAAAGAGCCTCTCCAACAAAATGTATTTGAAGAAACAACTATATGGGCTACGCATAAAGAAAGAGACAGTGGTATTTGAAACGGCCCGATCCTGCGGGTACAGAGACGTTATTGCGATGTATATATGGAGGTCAGAAATACCCTCACATATATACGCCAAGCATCAGTACAGGCAAGAATCAGAGTGCGAAAGTACGAGAGTAATGTATATTTCAATACAACAGTACAAGTACATAGTTATCACAGAGTGTAATCTAATATTACAGTAATATTACATCACCAGGAAGTATAAAAGTAAGATTTATAATATGAACATTTCAAAAGTTGCACACGAGCTACAAGGAGATGCCATGAGCTAACCAGGGAGAGAGAAAAGAGAGGATTGGAGACACAGCTGGTCTGCCTGCTCCACAAAGTAAGCTTGGTCTTCAACAGAAGGATCCACGTCTATCCAAGCTCCGAGATCTGGACATGAAGGTTCAGGGGAGTCAGAAAGCTACCCAACGAGTGGTAAGATGAGTGTTAAATGGCGTGCAAGGACAAGCACACGTGTGTCGATAAATTCAAATCATAAGCATGCATTAAAAATCGTGTCGTGAGCATAGGCATATAGGAGCAGGAAAGGAGGCGGTAAGTAAAGCAGATAAGACAACAGCGGTTATCTCCTAAACTAACATAAAACTGATAAAACCGAATAAAATTAAATACAAGCAAAATCAATCGTACAAGCTTAGGTCCCGACTCCATGAGACTAGTACGTCAAAGGAATAATTCAAACAAAAAAACCTCATCTATATACCTTATCCCATATCACCGTAATCCGAGCGTATACAATCTGAGTTGCAAAACAACACAACAAATTGTTTATTAGCATATTATTATAATTTGGGCCATCTAAGTGTACGTTTAGTATGCGTCCCATTCCATATACTTTCACTTACAACTTATAGAGCCAGTTATTTGAAAACTGATGAAGTTCAATGAATCATGTTTAGAATGAGTTCCATACTTGCCTGGGACAATGACCATGGAGTATCCGATGCTGAGCCGGAGCGTACCGCTAGGTGCCGAGACTTATTGTATGCCCGAATTGGAGTAGGGTATTGCAGATCTCGTAGAAATAGGCCTAGGGCTTATTCATACCAAGCAGGAATAATAGGAAGAGTAGGGGTGTCAGTACACCCATGGAATCCCTGGTGGCCACCATGTGATCTCTCAAGAATGTGGCCATGCGTGACACGATATGACTACCATAAACATGAAACTAATCAGGACACATCAGTTTTCCCCAAACCGGTGCAAGTTGTCTTATTATAATTTATTATGTAATTATCAATTTACAGAAATAGCAGGAGCTGGACAGGTCAGAAATTCAGAAGTACAAGAGTACATGAGTACTAGGGATACAAGTCACTGTATATAACACAGGATAATAGGTACATAATTCCCATAAATATGATAATCACAGGTCAAATATTAACATGATAGGTGGAAGGTGATAAATCATAATAAGGGTAGGTGTCAAGTAATATCATGTTGAGTGTCAGGTATACTTACATGCAGGGGTCAGGTATTGGGTGAATCAGGCAAATGTCAGGTGAAAGTATAGTAAAAGGATCATGTCAAGCGACAGTCAAGCATAATCAAGCGAAGCTTAAGCAAGGCTGGAGTGAAGCTAACGTACAGCATTGGATGCCATCACGTTTGGTGTGATTATCGTTCGCGGTACGGCTAATGCACGTGTGTGGGGCGGGCAAACCGCTCCGCATCACCCGTGATAAAGCTGTACTCACGGCGTAACTATGCTCGGACGGAGTTATTGATAAAGTGTTGTGCGCTAGGCTCGCTACCAGGCGGTGACGGTCTGAACGCTCTCCTCTTTCGAGGAAGTTGGTAAAAGCCCGAAGGGCTGAAGTACGCCCGGGGTCTAAGTGCACTCTCGGTAGCTACCTCGAACCCATAAGGGTGCAGGCCTAAACCTATTGGGTAGCTAGCTCAGGTGTGGGCAGAAGACCAGAGACTATACAAGAGTACCTGCAAGAATGTTAGTACTGCACAATCATGCATATAAACAGGTAGTAAGTAGACCATCCATAAGGTGTGTGAAGCCTGAAGGCTATGTGTAAGCCCATAAGGGCTGAAGTAAGCCTCGGGTCTAAGCGCACTCTCGGTAGCTACCATAAAACTCATAAGGGTGCAAGGTCTAAACCTATTGGGTAGCTTGCCCGGGAGTGGGCAGAAGCCCCAAAGGCTATAGATGCACCTGCATGGTTAGTATCAACACAAGCACAAATATCATATCGTTTACACTATTATAAGCATTCGAACACAGGATACAACACATGATAATGGTACACACATACAACCCGGTACAATACACAGGACTACATATGCAAATACATCACAAACCCAAATACAGTACAAGCTTGACGATGCGAGAAAAAACACTCGCCTAAATCACAAATCTTGAGGAAAACACCGTGAACTCCAGAAACTACATGTGCACGTACTCCCAAGTGGGGGGAAAACACATAAGGCGAGAAGGGTCTGGACCCTGGATGGCCTCCGGCCCTAAGGTGGTACGACGGCCTCCTAGGGAAGTTAAGGAGGTGGCCGACCTAAGGAGGAGGAGAGGGAGAGTAAGTGGAGGAGGAGGTGCTGGTGGTTGTTGTAATTGGTGGAGATGGTGTAGTTGGATTTTGATGGAGAAAGAAAGGGAAGTGAAGGAGGTGGTGATGATGGTGATGTGGAGGTTGAAGTAGTGGTGATGGACGTAGTGTGTGATGGTGAAAGTGAAGCTGGTGATGATAGGGAGGGAAATAGAAGAGGTGGTGGTGAAGATGAAGATTGTAGTGGTGGTGGTGATGTTGTTGAAGATGGTAAAGTTGTCACCGGAATAGTCGTCAAAGACATCTCTGGAGGGGAGATGAATGGCCTAGAGCTTGAGGTAGTGGCCAGCCTAGGTGAAATGATGTGGAGGTAGTTTGGTGGAAGGATTTATTGGTGATGGTTTATTTTGGAGAAGGTAAAGGAGATGCTAAAAATTTGGTGGAGTTTTGGAGTTTGTGGTGGAATAAATGGAGATGGAGGAGGAAGAAGATAATGGTGGAGTAGTCATAGTTGTAGTTGTAGTGAAGATGAAGGAGATGTTAGTGGTGATTAGGGTTTTTGGTGGAGAATGGTAGGTTAAAGGAGAAGATGGTGTATAGATTGGAGTTGGAGTTTAAATAAGAAGGGAAATGATTAGGTTAGAGTTTTTTTTTGTGAAATGGAGAGGGGGGGTGAGGTGGTCTGGCTGGCCTTGGTGATGGAAGAGGGGTGACTGAGATTTTTCCTGCACACAAAAATAAAGAATATTAGATTTAGGAAAGGATGTGCAAGGTGCTCAATTCTAATCCCGGTAGCAATGGCTATGCGGGTCGTGATCCTCAGGGAGGGACTAGCGATGGAAGCGTTTAAGTAAGTTCTCTAAAAATTTCTTCTTTTAGTTATTAAAACGAAAAGTTAGGTTAGAAAGAAAGCGGTAGGTTAAGAAGATGGAGAAGTAGAAGCGGTATTTACAATGAGTCGGTAAAGAAATTGGAAAGATGTGGAAGATGTGGTAATCTATACTAAAGAAATAAAAGACAAGAGAAAATTAAACACATACCTACTCTTCTGCCTGTTTACCTTTGATCTGTTGCAACGACTTACCTTGTCTTGGAAGGCATTCAAGTATGGCGTATAGGATCTTCCACCTTCGCGACCTACACTACGAAAAGAAAAGACAAACTAAAGAGAAGGCTTGTTCATCTCCATAGGCCATCAAGGGCACTTCTTCGGCTAGGCAGTCTCGAAGCGATCGGATCTCATGGTTTGCAAGACATCTGAGAAAGAATTAAAGTTGAACAAGAATAAAGAACAAGAATAAAAGAATAAAAACAAAAATAGAAATAAAGACAAACTTTGAGCAGATTTTATTAACAATGGAGGAAAAGTAAGACTTACACCGATGTCACCTCAGTACAAGTATGAACTCCTTCCTCCATGAAAGCTCCTCTCCTCTCAGTTACAAAAATTACAAAAGAAAACGAAAATAAAACCTAATCTAAATTACAAGTTAGCCTAAAAACCCTAGATTTTTGTTCTGCAGTTCGCTGTACGCCCTTCTCGGTTGCTCTGCAGGGGTATTTATAGGTGCAGAAGGTAGTAGAGTCCCAGAACGACTCCTCCACGAAAACTGGTGGCCAGATAAGTCAGGAATGCCGCGGAAACGCGGCTTGGGCCGCGTTTTCGCGGCCAAGTGGTGGCTGATGGCCACGCGCTTTCGCGCGTGGCCTCCTCTGGTCCGTCCATCAGGGTTGATTCTTTTGAAAGTTGTATCTCAACTCTTTATTTGGATTTTCGGGATAACTTGGGAAGCAAGTTACCCTAAATCCAAATCTTTTATCAACGAATTTGTTATCTTTGCACTCTCTTCTTTGGCTTTTATCCTCATCCTGCAAGTATTTAGGGTGAATAGAAGTCTATCCTTCCCTCTTCTTTTAGTATTTGCAACTATTGCCCTTAGTAATTGCAATTTTGACATTTGATAATTGCAACTTTTGCATTGGGCTTTAAACATGGGCTTTTGGGCTTCTTTTAAGGCTTTATTCTTTTATTTTATTACTCAAGGCCTGCACACAATAAATAATAAAATATTAGTAATAGTGCATGATTATATGAATAAATATGAAAATGTGATAGTAAATGTATTGGAAAATATGCACTTTTTACTATCTATCACACACCACACTTATCTTTTTGCTCGTCCTCGAGTAAAAATCAAAAAGAAAAAGAAAAACTAAACTAGCTAACTCATTTTCGTAGGAATCACGATTGCACTTAGCACGTGCAACAAGCCGTTAAACCCTAGGTTACCCTAGAGGACGAGTGTTGTCTCGTGAGGGTTTTCAGCGGATTACACCCACAAAATCCATAAAAAGGAAAATATTGAAATATGTTTGAAGAGACTAAGTAATCTATAAGTTTTTAAGATCCTCATTTTTATTCATTCTTAAACTTAGTCTTTATATAGTAAATTGTTTTCCTTTTATGTAAGGGTCAAAATTGAATTTTTGTATAGTCTTTTCGTTACCCTAAGTCATATGCATCCTTGTGAATTTTTATTAGGAATCCTTAACTTGGACTCTCATGCCTCTTTATTATTTTTTTCCTTTTTTTTTAATATGTATAACTCATCTAATTTTCTTTCGTGTAAGCATGAAGGCTTCTTGAGCCCCTCATACCAACTAATTGACTATTAGATGAGTTAATACATATATAATATTTCTTAATTTCTTAGGCTTTCTAATCCACCCATGTAGCGAACTTAAGTCGGTGGCTCCCAAACCGGTCGGTTTTAGGGCACCGGGTGAGAAAACACCCCACGGACTTAAGGATTTGAGTGAACTAGGCCACAAAACTAAGGACTTTATTTATAAAATCATCTTTAGGCGTGAATACTTATGCTTCTTGAGGCACATGTATTCAGCTTAATTAGTGAATTTTTTTATTTTATATATATATTTTTAGTATTATTTTTAGTATTATTTTTTTTATATGTGGCACAAGGGTCTTTGTCTTAGAATCCTAGATATGCATTAAGGTAAAAATCAAGACTAATTACTTATTCAATTTATCCTCCTATACCTAAAAATTCAACAATTTATTATTTTGACCAAGTTTTTAGAAATCCTAATCATGATTTTCCTAATTCTTAAGACTAACTTAGATTTCTTTCAAAAGATAATTCAAAATATTGTCCCTTTTTTTAAAATTTTTTTAAAATTTTTTTTCAAAAATTTTTTTGTTAGTATCTACCTATGTTAGTATGTTAGTAAAGCCTCCCCCCACACTTATCTCATGCATTGTCCTCAATGTATGAATGAATGCATGTATGCATGAAACAGAAGAAAGGGAAGGCAGATGTTACCTCAAGGTGGTGGTTCCGGTGGTGGTCTAATTGGTCCACGGAATGCGGCCCAATCTATTTTTCGTGGAATTCGTAGGAACCCACCAGAAATCTTTCTTGTATAACCCACTAAAATATATGTATGATCATTTTTAACAATTCCACCCTATCAAATTTCCAATTTTCATAATTATTTTCAGAGTCAATTGTGTCAACCGCCTTATCCCAAAATGGAGTGTGAAAAGATGGAATGATTGACTTGGACGTCATAAGTACGGGAACGAATACCGACTCAGGAAAGAAACTAAATCAAGTAAGGGTTCAGGAGTCGGGCTAGGTTCAGGAAGTGGGTCCAAATCAATAAGTTGAACCTCAAGTCCACAATAATCTTCCCACAATGGAATGTGATTCAATATTGGTGATTCAAGTTCAGGAATGATAGGTGTGGGAATCAAAACTGACTCTAAAAGATTACCTAAGTTTGGTAACAAAACAGGAGTCAATAATGATTCAGGAATTTGAACTTGATCACAGATTTGAGAATCTAGGTCACATATCTCATTGAGTTCAATATCATAAAAATGAGAACTTGTCAATTTATCCATGGACTTTCGAGAGTATAAAATTGGTCAAGTTCAATATGATTATCAAAAATGGGTGATTCAATTTCATGATGAATTGGCACAGGATCCAATGTTGACTCGGAAAAAGTAAAATCAGGTGAAGACACTGGAGTCATTATTGAATCAGGAAGTAGAATTGAATCACCAAGTGGGAGATCATGATCATATTCATGCTCAAGTTCTATTTCAGGAAAGGAATAACTTGCCAAACTATCAAAAATTGGAGTTTCGGCAAGTTCAAATGATGGTACTGAATTAGAATCTTGTTGTCCAAAGCAACGTGACTCTTTGGCTCTAACAGAATGATTAGCGATATCAGAATTGGCCGAACGGTGAGAACGTAAAGATTGAACCATCATATCTATTTCATGATCACGAGCTAATCTAGCCTGAGTCATGGCTTCAAGCATCTTTTCATAGTCGATTGGTGCATCATTTTGTGATTGGACTTGAAAAGAGGAAGTGTTGTTGGGACAATCGTGATGAAGTTGTGAGTCGGTCAGATTCTGTGATTGTTGCTTGGACTCACCATCATCATGACTGAGATTGATGGTAATTGTTGCTTGGACTCATGCATACTCATCATTTCCAAGATAGATGGTTTTCTATTCTGAATGGTGGATCTGAGTATGAATCTTGGGAATATTGTGGACAAGGTGGATACGGAGGACAAGTTGGTTGAAAATTGGACTCGGGGGAAGCGAAACCCCATGAACTCTGTGAAGAGTTGAAAGTGGTATGAAAATTATGGTCATAAGATGGGGGGCATGGTTATATTCATTCGGATAAGACCATTCCGGCACACTAGGTTGGTCAAAGTTATGATATGCCGGGTTGGTAATATCCGAAAAAGAGGGTGGTGTGTAATATGGATTAAAATTGGAAAAATTATTATTATATGCCATATCACACAAACACAACAAAAAAGAAAAAAAAACAAAACAAATAAGCAAACAAAAAAGAAAAAAATTCTAACCTAAGTTAGGGTAGACCTATGACCTAGACGACTCCTAACTGGTTAGACTGTCCACGGGAAGTAGGGTGCAGACTTTGACCACAAGTTAATCAGCCAGGTCAGAGCAAGATTGGTGGGAGGTTTTCCGTCAAAGACGTTCCTTAATTAAATAACCACAATCTTCGGGTTTTCGGCCCTCGATCCCCTCCTAGACACTGATTTGGCAGGAGTCAATTTCCAACACCGTTCCCCCTTAGGATAATCTCCTAATTGAGTCCGAGAAGTCCCTAGGGTCAACATCTAGTCAATTTTTATTTAGGGTTAGGGTTGTGAGTGCAACGGAGATGATTTGGGGCCAAGGAAGGGTGATGAAATCCCCACCTTATGTTATTTATGGGTTATGCCCTTAAAAATTTTTTTTGTGTATGTGTAAAGCAGTAGATAAGTAATCACTCAAAAAGCAGTAAATCAGCCAAGAGTGTTTCCTAATCTATATGCAATGCAAACGTACCTTGTCTCCAGCACTCTTCAACAAAAATTAAAAAAGTTAAATAGACACGTGCCTATATGCAAGAGTCTAATTTTTTTTATTTTTCAATAAATGGGTTACTGTTAATTAATTAGCAGTGTACAGGTTTATCACAGAGCAAATTTTAACAAAGCAGTAAATCAGATTTGCAAGTAGCAGCAAGCCTGCAAAAAACAGGGTGAGTAGTGAACTACTCAGGCCGCGGAAACGCGGCTTTTGCCGCGGACCCGCGGCTCTGTAGTAGGCCCTGTTGCTCTGCCTTCGAGGGCAGAGGCACAGAGTTGCTATATGTCCTTGCTATTTATTAGTTTTCTGTTCTCCAAACTGCAAACAGAAAGAATAAAAGAATTAGTTATTTATTTATTTTATTTTTAGAGAATACTTACCGTCCCTCCCCGGCAACGGCACCAAAATTTTGATTGAGTTTTCCTACACACAAAATAAAGAATATTAGATTTAGGAAAAGGATGTGCAAGGTGCTCAATTCTAATCCGCGGTAGCAATGACTATGCGGGTCGTGATCCTCAGGGAGGGACTAGCGATGGAAGCGTTTAAGTAAGTTCTCTAAAAATTTCTTCTTTTAGTTATTAAAAGGAAAAGTTAGGTTAGAAAGAAAGCGGTAGGTTAAGAAGATGGAGAAGTAGAAGCGGTATTTACTATGAGTCGGTAAAGAAATTGGAAAGATGTGGAAGATGTGGTAATCTATACTAAAGAAATAAAAGACATAAAATTAAACACATACCTACCTCTTCTGCCCTATTTACCTTTGATCTGTTGCAACGACTTACCTTGTCTTGGAAGGCATTCAAGTATGGCGTATAGGATCTTCCTCCTTCGCGATCTACACTACGAAAAGAAAAGACAAACTAAAGAGAAGGCTTGTTCATCTCCATAGGCATCAAGGGCACTTCTTCGGCTAGGCAGTCTCGAAGCGATCGGATCTCATGGTTTGCAAGACATCAGAGAAAGAATTAAAGTAGAACAAGAATAAAGAACAAGAATAAAAGAACAAAAACAAAAATAGAAATAAAGACAAACTTTGAGCAGATTTTATTAACAATGGAGGAAAAGTAAGACTTACACCGATGTCACCTCAGTACAAGTATGAACTCCTTCCTCCATGAAAGCATCCTCTCCTCTCAGTTATAAAAATTACAAAAAAACGAAAATAAAACCTAACCTAAATTACAAAGTTAGCCTAAAAACCCTAGATTTTTGCTCTGTAGTTCGTTGTACGCCCTTCTCGGTTGCTCTGTAGGGGTTTATAGTTGCAGAAGGTAGTAGAGTCCCAGAATGACTCCTCCACGAAAACTGGTGGCCAGATAAGTCAGGAATGCCGCGGAAACGCGGATTGGGCCGCGTTTCCGCGGCCAAGTGGTTGCTGATGGCCACGCGCGGCCTCCTCTGGTCCGTCCATCAGGGTTGATTCTTCTGGAAGTTGTATCTCGACTCTTTATTTTGGATTTTTGGGATAACTTGGGAAGCAAGTTACCCTAAATCTAAATCTTTTATCAACGAATTTGTTATCTTTGCACTCTCTTCTTTGGCTTTTATCCTCATCCTGCAAGTATTTAGGGTTGAATAGAGGTCTATCCTTCTCTCTTCTTTTAGTATTTGCAACTATTGCCCTTAGTAATTGCAATTTTGACATTTGATAATTGCAACTTTTGCATTGGGCTTTAAACATGGGCTTTTGGGCTTCTTTTAAGGCTTTATTCTTTTATTTTTATTACTCAAGGCCTGCACACAATAAATAATAAAATATTAGCAATAGTGCATTATTATATGAATAAAATGAAAATTTGATAGTAAATGTATTGAAAAATATGCACTTTTTACTACCTATCAAGGGGTGATAAGTGAGTTAGGATATTTTGGTGGAGATATTTTGGATGGAAGGATGTAGAATGTTGTAGAATAATAGAGAAGGTTTAGAAGTTGTTGGAAGGAAAAAGGAAAAAGGAAAGAAAAAGAAAAAGAGAAAAAAGTAATTGAAAAAATAGAAATAATTAGAATGATGGATTTCCGGAATCGGTCGCGGATGCGGAAAATTTTCGGAAAAATACCGGAATCGCCCGAATATCAAGGATCTCAGAAAGCTCCTCAAAAATTCACAAAAATCAAGAATATTATACTGAATCTCATAGTGAAATTGGATTCAAGAAATTCAATTTCGTTTTCAATTTAAAAATCTTGAAATCTATCATCGATACTAGTCGACACCAAATCTGGCCAGATTTTGATAAATTCAAAAAAATCTCAAAAAATGTTAAAATAGTTAAGATTATTATAAGAAAAATATGAAAATGATTTCTAAAAATTTAACTCCATTTGTAAATTAAAAATCTGAGAATCAATCAACGGTACCGATCAACCCTGATTTGGAGATTTTCATCAAATAATTCAGAAAATTTTTGAAAAATCACGAAAAATCTATGATATTAGAAAATAATGTTTGAAACTAAAATCAGTCAAATTTGACTACTGAAAAAATTAAATCAATCAGTACACTAGGATCGGGTCCCCGATTCAGACTAGGGCTGATTCTGAGTCCACGAATCTAGATCTAATGCAAAACAATCACATAAATAATCCAAAAATAAAATAAATATGAAAACCAAATTGAAAAATATGATCAAAAAATCAAAACATATATCGAAGTACGTATTCTGGGAACATGATGTTACATTCTACCTACCTAACAAAAATTTCGTCCTCAAAATTTCTATAAGGAAGGAGATGAACACGGAAGGGACTAGGGTCAACAATGATAATATGATAAAGCGAAAAGGATAAGAAAGATTACCAACGCAGGATGCAAAGTTTATGGGGTAGCAGTCACAGTGATATCATCACGGTTCCTGCTCTAGGTACTGGGCATCACATCTTGTCACTTCTTCGTGTGATGCCTCAGCTTCTTCTGCGGTCAAATGGTAGACTTGGCTCCTTCTGCTATCTGCTCCAGTTCTTCTACGTTCCTGGGTCTGACTAAATGCATGTTGTTGGGAGGGTAGGGGAGAGCATATGCTAGTTGATCCTGGTTTCCTCATCACTGGCAGTACTGGAAGTGCCGGTTGATATTTTTAGTCCTCCTGAATGGACAATCATTCCTCAAATGATCTCCTAACCCACATACTAGACATAATCCATTTGCTTTCCTGCAATCGCGTCGGACGTGTCCGTGTTTTCGGTAGTATCCACATACAGACTGCTGAGGGGGGAGTCAGGATGATCGTTTGGCCTTTCGGGCACTAATAGATCTACTGGGTTCCCACTGTCCACCTGTTGGAATTATCGCTTAACTCTTTGGTCCGATCTGTAGTAATTGTCCTTCTTCTCCAGTCTTTGTTCCACGTCTCGGGGTATGGCAAGGACTTGGAAGATATCTTCAGCTGCTGCTGTTGACATTCCATCATGTTCTGGAGTACCCCTATCAGGTCGTCGCTTCCTCTTCTAGAGCCGTCATGAGAAGTCTTTCCCTGTATTTCCATGCTTGAGTTGGTCGGAAGGATTGCGAAAAGGAGGAGAAGCTGGAAGTGAAAAGATAGGAAGGACTCAGGATTCAAGAAACGAATTGCAAGGAAGAAATGGACAACTTCATACTTGTGATTGGGATGTCTAGCCATGACTCGTGCGCTCCAGTTACAAATTAATATCACATTAATTTGGTGACTGATCGTACTGAAGATGTGAGAGCCTAGGCTCTGATACCACCCTGTAACGCTCAGATCCCGCGGGTGTGGAGACATTACTGTGACGTATATATGTAGGTCAGAAATACTCTCACATATATATGCTAAGCATCAGTACAGGCAAGAATCAGAGTGCGAAAGCATGAGAGCAATATACATTCCAATACAACAGTACAAGTACATAGTTATCACAGAGTGTGATCTAATATTACAGTAATATTACATTACCAGGAAATATAAAGTAAGATTTACAATATGAACATTAGAAAAGTTGCTCACAAGCTATAGGAGATACCACGAGTCAAGCAGGGGGAGACAAAAGATGGGACTAAGGCCACAATTGGTCTGCCTGCTCTGCAAAGTAAGCTTGGTTCTCAACAGAAGGATCCACATCCGTCCAAGCTCCAAGATCTGGATATGAAGGTTCAGGGGAGTCAAAAGCTACCCAACAAGTGGTAAGAGAAATGCTAAGTGGCATACCGGGACAAGCACACGTGTATCGATAAATCTGAATCATAAGCATGCATTGAAAATCGTGTCATGAGTATAGGCATACAGAAGCAGACAAGGAGGAGGTAAGTAAAGCAGATGAGGCAACACTAATTATCTCTTAAACTAACATAAAACTGATAAAATTGAATAAAACCGAATACGAGCAAAACTTATCGTACAAGCTTAGTTCCCAGCTCCATGAGACTACTATGTCGAAGGAATAATCCAAACAAGGAAACTCTCATCTATATACCTTTATCCCATGTCACCGTAATCCAAGCGTATACAACCTGAGTTGCAAAACAACACAACGAATTGTATATTAGCATCTTATTATAATTTGGGCCATCTAAGTTGTAGGTTTTAGTATGTGTCCATTACACATTTTTTCACTTATAACTTATAAAGCTAGTTATTTGAAAACTGATGGAGTTCGATGAATCCTGTTTAGAATGGGTCTCATACTTGCCCGAGACAACGACCATGGAGTATCCGGTGCTGAGCCAGAACATACCGCTAGGTACCTGGACTTATTGTACACCCGAATTGGAGTAGGGTATTGTAGATCCCCTAGAAATAGGCCTAGGGCTTGGGCATACCTAGCAAGAATAATAGGAGTATGGGTGTCAGTACATCCCACAGAACCCCTGGTGGCCGCCAGGTGATCCCTCAAGAATGTGGCCACGCGTGACACGATATGGCCACCATAAATATGAAACTAATCCGGACCCATCAGTTTCCCTCAAACCCGGTACAAGTTGTCTTATTATAATTTATTATGTAGTTATCAATTTATGGGAATAACAGGAGGAGGACAGGTTTAGAAATTCAGGAGTACAAGAGTACATGAGTACTAGGGATACAGGTCACTGTATATAATGCCTGATACTAGGTACATGATTCCTATAAATATGATAATCACAGGTCAAGTTTTAACATGACAGATGGCAAGTGATAAATCATAATAGAGGTAGGTGTCAAGTAATAACATATCAGGTGTCAGGTATACATATGTCAAGTGGTACAGGCAGGGGTCAGGTATTGGGTGAATCAGGCAAATGTCAGGTGAAAGTATAGTAAAAGAAATCATGTCAAGAAACAGTCAACTACAATAAAGTGAAACTAACGTACAGTATTGGACGCCATCATGTTTGGTGTGATTACCTTTCGCGGTACGGCTAACACACGTGTGTGGTGGCGGGCGAACTGTTCTGCATCACCCATGACAAAGCTGTACTCACGGCGTAACTACGCTCCGATGGAGTTAGCGATAAAACGCTGTGCGCTAGGCTCATCTACCAGGCAGAGCTAAAATACCTGACAATCTGAACGCACTACTCTTTTGAAAAAGTCGGTAAAAGCCTGAAGGGCTTAAGTACGCTTGGGGTCTAAGCGCACTCTCGGTAGCTACCTCGAACCCATAAGGTGCAAGCCTAAACCTATTGGGTAGCTAGCCCGAGAGTGGACAGAAGTCTAGGAACTGTACAAAAGTTCCTGTAAGAATGTTAGTACCACAAAATCATGCATATAAACAGGTAGTAAGTAGACCATCCATAAGGTGTATGAAGCCCGAAGGCTGTGTGTAAGCTCATAGGGGCTGAAGTAAGCCTCGGGTCTAAGCGCACTCTCGGTAGCTACCACAAAACCCATAACGGTGCAAGGCTTAAACCTATTGGATAGCTAACCTGGGAGTAGGCAAAAGTCCCGAAGGCTATACATAGTTACCTGCATGGTTAGTATCAATACATGCACAAATATCATATCGTTTACACTATTACAAGCATTTGAACACAGGATACAGCACATGATATTGGTACACGAATACAACCTGGTACAAATACATAGGACCACACATACAAATACATCACAAACTCAAACACAGTACAAGCTCGACGATGCGAGAAAAAACACTCGCCTAAATCACAAATCTCGAGGAAAACACCGTGAACTCTGAAAACTACACATGCACGTACTCCAGAGTGGGGAAAACACACGAGGCCAGAAGGGTCTGGCCCTTGATGGCCGCTAGTCCTAGGGTGGTGCACCGGCCTCCTAGGAAGGCAAAGGAGGTGGCCGGCCTAAGGAGGAGGAGAGGGAGAGTAGGTGGAGGAGGAGGTGTTGGTGGTTGTAATTAGTGGAGATCGTAGAGTTGGAATTTGATGGAGAAAGAAAAGGGAAGTGAAGGAGGTGGTGATGATGGTGATGTTCGAGATTGAAGTAGTGGTGATGGAGGAGGTGTTGTAATGGTGAAAGTGATGATATGGTGATGGGGAGGGAAATAGAAGAGGTGGTGGTGAGGATAGAGGATTTGTAGTGGTGGTGGTGATATTATTGAAGATGGTGAAGTTGTCACCAGAATGGTCACCAGAATGGTCGCCGGAGGGGAGATGAATGGCCAAGAGCTTGAGATGGTGGTTGCCGGCCTAGGTGGAGATGGAGTGGAGGTGGTTTGGCGGAAGGATTTATTGGTGATGGTTTTTTGGAGAAGATAAAGGAGAGAGTGAAAATTTGGTGGAGTTTTAGAGTTTATGGTGGAATAAATGGAGATGGAGGAGGAAGAAGATGATGGTAGAGTGTTGTAGTAGTTGTAGTTATAGTGAAGATGAAGGAGGAGTTAGTGGTGATTAGGGTTTTTGATGGAGAATGGTAGGTTAAAGGAGAAGATGGTGTATAGTTTTGGAGTTGGAGTTTAAAGGAGAAGGGAAAGGATTAAGGTTAGGATTTTTTTGTGAAATAGAGAGGGATGAGGTGGCATGGCCGTCCTTGGTGATAGGAGAGGGTGATGAGTGAGTTGGGATACTTAGGAGGAGATATTTTGGATGGAAGGATGTAGAATGTTGTAGAATAATAGAGAAGTGTTTAGAAGTTGTTAGAAGAAAAAGGAAGGAAAAAAGAAAATGAAAAAGGAAGGAAAAAAAGAAAAAGAAAAAGAAAAGAAAAAAAGAAAAAAGTAATTGAAAGAAAAAATAAAAATAATTAGAATGGTGGATTCCCGGATTCGGTCGCGGATGCGGAACATTTTTTAAAAAATACCGAATCGCCTGAAAATCAAGTATCTCAGAAAGCTCCCCAAAGATTCTCAAATATCAAGAATATTGTGTTGAATATCATGGTGAAATAAAATTCAAGAAATTCAATTCCATTTTCAATTTAAAAATCCTGGAATCTATCATAGATACCGGTCGACACCGAATCTGACCGGATTTTGATAAATTTAAAAAAATCTCAAAAAATATATTAAGATAGTAAATATTATTCTAAAAAAATATAAAATGGTTTCTATAAATTTGTCTCCATTTGTAAATTAAAAATCTGAGAATCAATCAGTGATACCAATCGACTCCGATTTTGGAGATTTTTATCAAATAATTCAGAAATTTTCTGAAAAAATCATGAAAAATCTATTATATTAGAAAATAATATTTGAAACTAAAATCGATCAAATCTACCTATCAGAAATATTAAATCGATCAATACACTAGGATCGAGTCCCTAGTTCACCAGGGCTGACTCTGAGTCCATGAATCCAGATGCAATACAAAATAATCACATAAATAATCTTAAAATATAATAAATATAGAAACTAAATCAAAAAATATGATTAAAAATCAGAACATATATCTAAGTACGTATTCCAAGAACGAAGTGTTATAGTGTTGGAGCATCTGAACTTCTTCAAAAAGATCATCAGTGAGTTACTGGCTGTTGATGTGAAGATTGATAAGGAGGACAAGGCGTTAATACTTCTCAGTCCCCATGCTCTACGGAAAGGAAATTCTCATCTTGGAGGAGGTCATGACAATTCTTTATCAAATGAGATCAGGAAAAGGCCAAATCAAGATGTGCAGGAATGTTCAGATATGGTGGTCATGAGAAGCAAAGAAAGAGGAGAAAAGAAAAGCCAAGATTCATCGAAGGGGTATCACTTTATCACAAGAATGTCATTAGAAGAAGGACTGCAAGTACTGACAAGAGTGGTTGAAGAAGAAAAGGCAAAGTGTGAAGGCAAATGTGGTAGAGGGTGTGTCTGACACCTTTGTGTTAACGACTGTCATAGATAACATTTTTATAGATAAAGGTTAAATATTAGATTCTAGTAGTGCGGTTCATGTATGTTCGCAGAAGGAGATGTTCAACTCCTCGGTTGCAAAGGAGAAAAGAACTATCAAAATGATAGATGGCTCGGCTTGTGAAATCATCGGCATCGGTACAGTCAATGTTACATGAAGAGATAGGACGGTTCATGCTCTGAAGGTGGTCCAGTATGTTCTAGAGGCATGATACAATCTAATATCCATAGAGGTGCTCGACTCAGAGGGATGCCGAATCCAAGTACAATATAGAGTCATTACGGTTAGCGAAGAAGATATGGTAATCCAGGAAGGAGAGAAGTGTAGAGGGATATATAAGCTGAAGGAAGAAAACTCGGTTCAAGGTAGTCTTTCAATGACAAGCTTAGAAGGGAGCTCATCGCAAGGTGGAGCTTCAAGGAAGACTACGATGGGACGTGAATTGAGTCAAAGTAGTGCAGGAAAGATAAGGGATGCACTCAGGAAAAGTCTCAGATGGTCGAAACCATGGCGGTGAATCAGCCAAAGGCTCTAGGAAGGGGGCAAGAATAAAGGCTTCACAGTACGATTACAATCAAGGAAAGATAAGGTCAAATTTCAAAATTTCAATGTATTTTGCTAAAGGCTTGAAAAAGCAAGTCAAATGGAGATTATTGCGATTTTCCTTGCTTTCAAAAACAGATGATGATCAAAGAAGATCCAATCAAAATTGGAGAAGAAGAACTTGAAAAAGAAACAGATCCAAAAAACAATGCGGCGGTCGACAGGCCTACCGATCGCACAAATGGGTTGTCGACAGTACTCAATAGAGAAGAAATCAAACTCAGGTTTTTGACAGCCACAAAGGCCTATCGACAGGGGCCTGTCGACAACCAGAAGCCCAAAACATGATTCTGGTTTTCTTTTTGGGTGCGTGTAGGTTTTTTTTCTAGTGGACTCCGTATAGAACTCAAATTCTATTCATTGAAGAATGTGTTTATAAAAATTGATGGGTTTAAAATTGTTCTACATTAAGAAAAACAACTCCTACAAGGAATGATCAAGTTCTTCAAGCATCCGACGGCCAAGATCATCTTATAGTTCGAATAGGGTTTGAATTGTAAACTCTATAAATAAAGGTGGTAACCTAGTCAGTAACAACTCAAGAGAAAAAGAAAGGCAATGCAAAGAAAAGAGTGCAATAGAGAGAGAGAGAGAGAGAGAGAGAGAGAGAGAGAGAGAGAGAGAGAGAGAGAGAATACTCTTGTAATCTAGAGAGATTCAAGGTGAAGGTGAATACTCTTATGGGAATCAAAGAGAAGGCTAGATCTCTTGTCCTAAGTTTATTAACAAAACTCTTTCAAGTTCTCTCCTCGTTGACATAAGCCGGGTTTAGCTGAATCACGTTAAATCTGCGTGTTATTTCTCCTTTTGTCTTCATATTGCTACTTTGCTTTACCAGTTTCTTTTACAAGTATTACATGTTGCCATAGTTCTGCAACATCGAGCATGGTCATGAGTGCACACAATAGTCGGTGTCATAACCCGATTATTGATGCGGTCCCGATAGTTGGTATCAGAGCAAGTTCCACGAACATTCTCTTCTTACCATCACATCTATTTCTTAAGTTCTCGTTTTTTCCTCTTTTGAAATCATGGTCCAACCAAAGAAACAATCAACAAGTGCCCCTTTATTTGGATTCGCAATAAATATTTATAGTACTACAATATTTTTTTTGGGTAAAGTCGCAATACACATATTTTCAAAATTTTAGCCTTCTCTCTTTCAGGGGCAATTAAATGACAACCATTGTACATATTTATCCCTACTACATCAACGTCTATGATAAGTGTCACCTTAGAATTAGTCAGGAATGTCCGTTTCTATTGCAATGTTAAAGCCCTAATGTAAATAATACAACGGACATCACGTTTGAAGTTCGTTCATCGAGCTTGGATCTCAAAACAAATATTCAGGCCACTCGTCTTGGCACCAATGAGTGTCATTTTGTCAATATAATTTAAAAATGGGTCTTGTTAACGAGTGACGAGTGATCTCAAGGCACTAGTTAGCGAGCAATAATTATGGTAGTTTTTTGCTTTTTCTCCTGTTCTCAAAGTGGTCCAAATTTTTTTTTAATATGACAAACTTATCCCTAATCTTTCACTTTTTGCTTTTAGTTGTTCTCTCATTCCCAATATAGTTTATATTAAAATTTTCTATATGTTAAAATTGCCTTTAGTCCTTTGACATTCCCTCCAATGCAAACAAAGTCTCTTTTGATGCAAAACTTATTTTTTATTCTCCGTGAAAATTGTCTTTTTTTCAAAATTATCTCCACTGAAACAAATTTGTTTCATCTCCCTCTCACCATTTCTTCTCACATTAGTATACTATAGGACCAACAAGCCATCAAATTTTAATCTGTAAAAAGTATTTATTTGTAAAGTTTTATCTAAGATAATTTCAACTTATAGTTAGAGACAACGTATATTGACGAGTAATAATATCTACTTTACTTGAAAAAACTTTTATTTATAAAGTTTTATCTTTTAAGATTTTTTCAATTTTTTTTAAATTTATCTTGCTTAATTAAAATTCAAAACCTTTTATATCACATGATCATATGTATAATGTTTATCTTATTTATATTTTCTTAATTATTGTCTACCTAACTTGATTGGGGCATTTGGAGAAAATACTGAAAATAGATTATAATATTGAAGGGATAACATGAGAATATTAATGATGCCATTTTTAAAATGAGAACATGGTAAAAACTAAAAAAAACAAAAGGTTAGAAGCTAAGAAGGTAGTTTAGTCATATTTTAAAAAAAGTTTAGGCTGCCTTGATAATACAGAAAATGTGAAAATTTGCCCTAATCCTTGCTAACTAGTGCCTTAAGGGTACTCGCTAGCATGACCCATTAAAAATATATGAGGATACATAAGGAGTAGATACTCATCATAAGGTAATATACGGAGAAATACGTAAATCATAATAAAACGTAAGAATATAGATGCTAACATCCTTTCACATTGAAGCAATTGTAGCTGCTTCGGCACCAATTTTTTCCAGGCTCCCTTCAGCGAACCCCGGAAACCCATCGGAGAAACTCCGACCTCAGCCGCCGCCTCGGCCGCCGCCTCGGCCGCCACCAACCCCTCCAATGCTAGGAGAAATCTCGCCTTTTGTATTACATTGCTTAAAGCCATCATTTTTTTGCTTTTTTCTGTTTCTGTTCCTCCTGTTTAGTTTCTCTCTCTCACAAATTAATGAGCTTTTCATTAAGAGCTTCCTGTGTTACAAAGTGATTAAGGATTGTAATAACGTGTGTTTATATAGTCTACATTAAGGTACTTTATACATACTGTTTTTCATTATTTCTGTTTTGTCAGTAAATTGATTAGATGTTAGATACAAAGTAAAATCAACCAACAATAAAAATGTATTCCATTTTCCGTCTAAACCTTCCAGGGAAAATTGTCTTTGAGGCCTTTGTTTTCTCGGAAAACTGACAAGTAGGAAAATCTTCTATTAATGTAAAAGTGGATTACAAAAGGGTCAATACCCGATCACAAAATAGGGAAGAAAATTGGCTTATCTTCCTTTTATTTAGTTGTTGGGTTCTTCTTGCGGCGATGGAGATTAAATTTTGTTCTCCGTTAACGAACTGAGTTTGAAGTTTGGATCTCTTAGCTCTTTGTCAAAGCGCTGAATAAGATCTGAATCTTCTACAACACTTGAAATCTCGAGGAGATCGAAAGAAACTTGATTGGCTTACCACAAGGTCATCAAGAGTCCTCTCTTATCTTTTATCTCTAATCCTCCCTTTCCTCCCTTTTTCTTCCCCCTTCTCTTTAGCTTTTTATAACTATTTATAGAAGATTTTTGAGTGTAAGTGATCGTTAAATCTCTCTATAATAGGGATGCTTTCCTCATTAAGTGGGAGAAGTGGGTTAATTGACTCACTTTTATGGCTGTCTGCTATAACAAAAATACGGATCTCCTCTTTGACGCGGAGTTCGCGTTTGAAGTTGAAATGTGGGGCTCGTGCAAGGCTCACGTTTAAAGAGGAAACACGATCCTCACGTTTAAAGAGGGAAAGCGACCCTTTGCAGAGAACACGGAGTTGTGTTTAAAGCTATAACGTGACCTTTGCATTTAATGAGAGAACGTGATCTCTGCGTTTAATGGGAGGACACGACCTCCATGTTGAATCAGAGATGCGACCCTCGCGTTTTATGAGGGAACACGACCCTCACGTTTTGGCAGAGAATGTGAGTCTCGCATCTAAGGCAATTTTTTGACAGCCTACAGAATCCACTCGAAAGTTATAAAATTTCGCGGTTGACTGAGATGGATTTCGAAATACTTTAGACTTCGTGTTGATTTGGACCTTCGTGTTTATATTGACAATCTTCTGAAGTGTCATGAACTTGATCCTGTCGGGATTCTAATATTGGTAAGTTTATTGTTAAACTATTTTGAAGCACCAGAGAGAATCCCCGTAAGTGTAATGTTGAACTTTGAAATATATCTAGAAATTTGGTTTGAAACTTTTCTACACTTTGATCTATTTGTGGGTATATTGTTGAACCATTTTAATTTGCTTGTTCGTGTACTGTTTGAACAGGTTGAGTTGTCGACTTCTTTTGTTAGTGTACTATCAAATTGTTGCAAAAGTGAGACCTTATTCGATAAATCAGTCGCATTTATTGGACGTAAACTTGGTTCTTGTGTTTGAGATAATGTGACTCTCATGTGAAACGTGATGCGTGTCTGTAGCTTGAACGCGACTTTATTTAAGAAGATGCGGGTTTCATTTGAGTCTCATGTTTAAACGCGATGATCGTGTTGGAAACTTCAAAATGCGATCCTTGTTTGAGAAGACGCGGGCTTCATTTGAATCTCACGTGATGATCGCGTTGGAGACTTCAAAACGCGACTCTCACGTTTGACAAAGAACACGGGGCTCTCTGACACCGATACCGAACTCAGGTTGACCTTCGAGATTCGCACTGCATATCTCAACCATCCAATGGTATATAAAAAAAACCATTGGTCTTTCAGAAGTCAAAACATTTGACTCATCTCTAACCATGAGCTTCGCGTTCAAGATTTTAACAAAAGCTTTTTAAGCTTTCTGTATCTTCTCCGAAGATAACAATTGCTGCAACGGCTTCCAGGGGAAAGAATCCCTCACAGTCTAACCCGACTTCATTGGGTTCTAGAACGGTTGTCATCGGCGGAGCCACTGGTGCTGCTCCTCCACATACAGCACCAATCTCAGGTGAGATTATTGGCTTCACCAATTTTTCTTAACTTCTTTGAAGTTTTAATCCCCTACACTAGTCTGATAAGACTCATGTTTGAGAATGCGGATCTCAAATTTGAGGTTTTAAATGCGGATCTCGTATTTGAGACTTTGACTGCAGATCTCACTTTTGAGATCTTGAACACAGATCTCGCGTTTGAGGTCTTTAATGCGGATCTCACGTTTGAGGTCTTGAACGCGGATCTCGCTTTCTGAGATTTTGAATGCAGATCTCGCGTTTAAGAGTCTAAACATGAATCTCATGCTTTGAGACTCATGTATGATCTCTAAGACTTAGACCTTTTTAAGTTTTTAACTATTTGGTGTGCTTTTCTTTGCAGTACGATATTCGATGGATATGTTGTCGAAGCATCATCACTTTGGCCACAAGGGAGGGCCTGATAGAAACATCAGATTCGGTCTTCATCAGACTGCACATGTGTTCACTAGCAAGAACAAGGAACAGAATGCTCGGCTAACGAGACACAGTCCTCTGACCTTCAGGGAGATCATCTCTGACGGGAAGTTTGAGTCTGAAGATAGAAAGATCATCAGGAAGCCGGTGGTCTTCTTCAGAGATTCTATTGATGGTAGCAACGATGATCTTTTTGACAGCAATTACAAATGGCTTCGTCAAATTAGCAACCAGTGTTTCTTTCTGCCCTACATGAAACACATGGTTCCTTTATCTTATCCGCAGTCGATGCCAATTCAGCGACGATGGATTAGGACTGACTAGAACGCAGAGGGTGCATCGATTGGAAAGATCAATGGTTGTGGTGCATTTCCTTCCAGCAGTAGCAGAGATATTACCGAGCTATTGCCAGACGTAGTAACGCATGAATATCCTAGAGGTGAGACCCCTAATCAGGAAAATTCTTTCATTAATAGATTCATGGCCATGAAGGGGGACTTCTTGCCTTCTGAATTCTGGGTGATGGGGTGGGCACACTCAATGCAGAAAATATGGTGAACAAGAATGGTGAGCTACGTCACTGAACAATTGAGAAAGCCACTGCTGCAGTTTGGTCTGTACTCAACAGTCAGGGTCATTCAATACAGTATCCCTCAGAGTCACTACCATTTCTTTGCCAAGCTGGAGTTGTATAACCCTGATACATATACATTCTTCACCCCAAGTGAAAAAATAGGGTTTTCTCTCCATGAAATGTATGAAGTATCTGGGTTGCCAATGGGAGAGATGCACTACGAAGAGTGCATCCCTTGTACAGAGAACTTCATGTTCTAAAGAAAGAAGTTCCACAAGTTTATGAAACTTATTAAGAATTGTTGTGCCACTACCACATCTTTGTCCAGATTACCGGATTGAGGGCTGGGGGCGTCAACCAGATGTCATGGAAAAATTACTTGTTTCAAGATTTGGTAAACAAGACAGGTCATGTTTCTCATCTAACTGCCAGTACAGACAAGGAAATCAATAAAAGAATTTTCATGACGGTGAGTTCATGTACCACTGAGTCTTATGCGAATGTTTTCAAACTTGACACAATATTCATAAGCTTTCATCATCAGGCCAAGATCATGATCTCGATCAGTGCTCTCCTGACCGGGTTCTTGATGTTATGGGTGAAGAGATGTGGCGTGCCCATGCTTCCTCATGAGGTCTTTGCAGTGGACGTCGTCTATTTGGCTGTCTTATTAGCTCATGGCTGACCTCTTGGCTTGCTTCCAGTGATGGTGAGTTGTCTCCAAAGTGGACTGTGAGTATTGATCTTAAGCTTTTGCCGCGTGGAGATTATGGAGGATGATGAGGGTAATGCTACCCTCGATAGAAATGGTGAGCCGAAGAGGAAGACTCCTAATCCCCGCGTTGAGCTGTGTACACGTACTTGACAGCTTGGTACGTCATGCATTGTCCAGTACTTATGTAGGCAGTGCAGGAGTCAACTGGGGATTTCGTTCCTTTTATTCAGAAGCTTGAATGCTCCAAATGGCGAGGTGGTAACATGGCTGCTGTTTGAAGAATTGTACAGAGCAGCATGAATTATCACCTTTTTAGGTGCTTCTCAGATTTCTCAGGGGGTGACCTATGTTGAGCGATTCATCGTTGTTCCATGTTCAGATATATTTACGTCACTTTCTGCGGTGTTTTCCGTTGGCTAATGAACATCCAGCCAGGGTACCTCGTCTTCTGTCAAGAAAATGTCAGCTCGATCGAGCCCTATATGCCAAATAGATTTGCCCGTCAATTTGAGTATGACCAATTATATGTTGGGAATCCCAATCTTGGCCGCATTTCAGCGGCAATCTGCACTAAGGGGCCAGAGGCTCGTATTATTTCGTGGTGAGATGCAATGGTGCTTCTTGAAGGCCTTTCCGATTAGTAAGGGCCTCAATGTTGGCCCGGAGGCCTTCCTCTCTAGTTTTGATGATGATTAACTCATGTAGTTATGTTTACTAATAATCTTGTGATTTTAGTTTCAGATCATGTAACAAGATATTAGTTGGTGATTGCTTCAAAAAGAGGAGTTTGGAAGCCTTCACTTGGTGATTCCCGAGCCCGAGCGTCACGATCATTCATAGCCATGCTCGTTGGATCACGGAGTTTTGGACCAAGTCGCCTTGAAGATGAAGATCGTCAAGAAGACTTAAGTATCCATAGTTTAGTTTAGTGTGTTTTAGATCCATGTGTAAAGATTAGATAGTTGATATGCTCAAGTGCACAACACACACGTTTTATGTTTGGATATTGGTTTTTCGTTTTTGGCTTAACCAATATTTGTTTTCATGAATAGTTGATCAAAACAAGTTTAATTGGTTTATGTATAGTAGTTTCATTCTATACATGCATGCTTAACTTTTAAACAAACTTATTTGACTTTCCTATTCATGTATTAAAAAAATCCAAGTTTGATAAAATACATGTTTTGGTTTTGATAAAAAATGATAAAACACAAAAATGGTTTCATATGCTTGATATTTGAGTTAAAATCTTTATCACATGTTTATATATCAATGCAAAATGTTAAAACTATTTTTGGGGACTTTTATAAGACTTAAAAGAATTTTTAGAAATATGTTTAACTGTTTTTCTGACCCAGTTTCTGACCCAGACTGTGGCTGACAGGCCAGGGCCGGTCGACCGTTGCGGTCGACCGACGTGCACAGCCTTGTGCACATCTGGCAGACACAGGGCCGGTCGGCCGGTCGTTCGACCGGACCAGAGAGCTTTGCTCTCTGTATCTGGGCGGTCGACCGGACCAGAGAGCCCTGCTCTCTGTATCTGGGCGGTCGACCAGTTTGCTCCAACGGTCATATTTATGACCGTTGGCGGTCGACCGGGCGATCGACCGCAAGCCTGTCAGGCTGACAGATCAGTCTAACGGCTAGTTTTCTGTTTGGCCTATAAATACCCCATCCCTTTGGGGATTTTGATAAGACCTTTGACAAGAAAATTTTGGTGTTTCTCCAGAGTTTATTTTAAGTTTTCAAAAGTATTTTTGGGCTTTAAACTTCAAATTGGGTTTGTGTTTTAGGGTTTGGGAAAATCAAAGAAAATAGAAATTTGGAATATTTGTATTGGTTTTCATTTCTATCTTTTACAAGAGTTTTCTCAAGTGTTTTTCTTTGAGTTCTTGTTTCCAAACACCTAGTTTTTTCACACTTGAGCTATATCTTCTATCCTAATCTATTAGGATCTTGTTTTGTGGAAAAGAGGAAAAAGGAGTTGTTTGTGGTTGAAACATACCACTAGTTGTAAACCCTCATTTGTTTGTTGAATCCCTCTCGGTGAGGTTGATTGGGTTGTTGGTTTGCTCCATCTTTGGTAGAGGTTGAGGCTTGTGGTTTGCTCCCTCTAGTGAGAGGTGGAGTTTGGTTGTAACCCTCTTCGGTAGAGGTGTTTGTGGTTGTTTGGCTACGGACCTACCCCTCGGTTGTGAGGCGGTGTTTGAGAGAGGAGTTCGGTACTCCTATTGTTGTAACAAATCCTCCTCGGTGGAGGTTCCCTCGGTGGGAGATAGTGGATTAGAAATCCTTCTCGGTGAAGGCGGGGACGTAGAGCTAGGGGCTCGAATCTCGAAACATATCTTTGTGTTTGCGTTTGATCCTTTGTCTCTTAACCCTCTCTCTTTACTTGTGCAAAGCATCATTCATTCATTCATATCTTATTGCTTGCATTTGTGCCTTGCATTATTTCATATTGTTCATCTTTATATGCTTGGCTTGTTTGTGTGTGCCTCACTTATACTTAACCACAAGAGCTTCATATAGCACCTCAACCCTTATCTAGGGGAATCAAGAGGAGTTAGTCCAGAGCCCTTCACGGGGAATTCGGTTACACTTGTTGGTTGTATTAAGTGTGTTGAAAATTAGTTTTTAAGCTTCCGCATTTAGCGCATTTAGTTTATAGATTAGCCATATCACCTATTCACCCCCCCTCTAGGTGATTTCAATTGGTATCAGAGTCTACGCTCCTGATACTTAGGCTTAACATCCTAGGAGTGAGATCCTTGTTTGCTAATCTTGTTTGCATTTGCTTGTTTACACACATATAGTTTATACCATGGACTTCATGACCCCACCTAGATTTGACCCTTCCAACATTCTTATTTGGAAGACTAGGATGTCCATCTACCTACAAACCCTAAGCTTACATGTTTTTCTTGCCGCTACCAAGAAATACTATCTTGATAACCGCATTCATATAGGGGCCAATGCACAAGCCCTTGAGGCCATTAGAAGCACGCTTTCAAAAGATTATCTTATGCTTGTTTCTAACTTTGATTCCGCATTTGCAGTGTGGAACGTATTGACAACCACAACCACCTCCAAACTTCAATTGCCAATCCAACCGGAGGAGTCTAGTGGACAATCTGAGTCTCAATACTTCATGGTCCAAGGGAATGACTCCCTTGAGGTACAATCAGAATCTCTATTAGATGCTAATGATGCTAGTTCTTCATGTGATGAATTTGTTGATGCCCATACTTTAAATGAAGAACTATCTATTGTTTGTGACAAATTAATAGAAAAATATAATGTTTTGAAAAAGAAGACTTTTGCTTAAATAAAGAAAATGAAAAATTGTCTTCTAAACTTGATTTGGTTTTGCAAGAGAAGGTTGAGGTTTATAATGAAAGGGATTCATTGAGATCTCAACTTGATCTTGCACTAAAAGAAAATAAATTTTAAAATCTAAAAATGATTGTGAAACACTTTTGAAGAAAAATGAAAATTTGTCTTCAAAAGTTGATTTTGTTTTAAAGGAGAATGTTGCTTTGAAAAATAAAATTATTTCTATTTCAAATGATTTAGATATTTGTTTAAAGAAAAATATTGTTTTGCAAAATAAAATTGATGCACATGTTTGCCATGCTAGGGTAGTTTCACCTAGATCACCCCTTGCATGCTCCACTTCTTCTCTAATTAAAAATGATATAAATTTGTTGAAGAAGAATATGGATTGTTTGGGCTCCACTTTGAGCCATTGTGCCAAGAGCCACACACGTTTGGAATCCTTGTTTCGAAGGAAACAAGTTCCTATTATGCATGCACACCCTACACGGCATACACATGCTCCTCACGGACACCATCACACTTTGTATGCTCATGTGTACACTTGTACACATTGTGGACGTAAGGGCCACCTTGCTAAATTTTGCTTTGATAGATTACATGATGTAAATTTAGCAAATAAATTTGTTTGGGTTAGGAATGGTACTAACCCTCATGGACCCAATAAGATATGGGTACCAAAGACCCCCTCCTATTATTTTTGATGTAGGTGTGGGCTCTCACATGACGTGAGAGTAGCCGTACCTTGGAGTGGATGCGTTCCGTGCTTAAAGAGAACCCTTTTTGGATGCATCACTTTCAAGGGATGTTTGGTGGAGAGGACCACCATGTTTTGGAGACAAGGAGAGTTGCCTTCTAGGTTTTGGTAACGATTCCTAACTCCTTAGTATTGTTTACATGCTTTCGTATTCATTTGTTTTATAGCATGTTTTAATGTTTAGTGATTATTATAAAAATACCATGTTCATTAGACCATTGACATACATGTATAGTATTTGAAACACCCATGTTTAATGTGGACTATTATTTTGTGTTCTCACCATAGTTTAGCTATCATGTACATCATGAATCTAATAACATGTGAATTTACATAGTAATCATGTTTATATTTATCATGTTGATTCATATCTTGTTTTTTATGCTTCATGTGTTGATTACTTGTTTAAATGTTAGTTTTCATTAAGACTAGGTATATATTTGTGCATATAGTAGGTCACAAATAAATCTATATATGTTTGGGCTTGAATGCTTATTTGTTCTCATTAGATGTGTTAGTATAGTCTAGTTTTGATAATTCATGCATTTTAAACTTGTATTCCTATTTTTGAATTTGTTTTATGAGTTTTCATTTCATGTATATGTTTATTTTGGCAAACTTTAAGATATACATGTATACCTCTTGAGTCATTTACTTTTCATGCAAATCTTTATTTATCGACTCAATTGTATTTGGGGATATGCATGTATACTTCTTGTGTTGACAAATCATACATATACCTTGAAATGAAATTTGTTTTAATGAAAATTTAATTTTTCATGTTATCCATGTGTTTATGTTTAAACTTAATGTATATGTCCATCTTGTCCAAACTATTATTATACATATACATCCTTTTTGAGCCACGTGCTTTCTATTGCATATATATTTGTGGACTTGTTGTGTTTTGGATATGTATGTATACTTTAGCTTGTACATGACATACATATACCTTGAAGTATAAACTAGTTTTAATGAAAAATGTAGTGTTTTATGATTCTCATGTTTTGATGGTTTCATGTTTAAGGAATTTACATTGAGCTTAAATACAAATTTTTCATGATTATGAACTTCACATTTTTCTTATGCACTCACCCTTCATGTTTACTCATGTTTTTGTTTCCATGAGTCATTATATGTGTACGCGCCGGAAAGAAAAGGGAAAGAAGTCTTTACTGTAAAATTTTCCTTGAATCAGATGAAAAAATTACAACAAAACTGTTTTTTCCTTCCAGTTACAAGGGAGGGAGGATGTTGAGTCTTAAATCCTCCCTTTGTTTAATGCTGGGTTCTTCGTGTGGCGGTGGAGAGTGAATCTTGTTCTCCGTTGACCGGATGACCGTCGGGATCGTCACGGAATCTTCTCTTTGGCTGGTAGAGGGAGTAGCACAGCTCTGTCTACCAAAACTCTCAAAGAGAAGGTAGGCAAAGAGCAGCTTGTACGCAGCAAGCTTGACGAAGAGTTGAGCTCTCTCCTGTCTCGGTCTGTCTCTCTCTGTGATCTTCTGATGTCAGATGCCTTTCTGATCGCCCTTGTGTCTATCCCCTCTCTTCTCTGATCCTTTCTCATTGCCCAACCTTATAGCAAACGAGGCTATTTATAGAGGTCCTAGGGGGTGAACGTGCCCCCTAAAAATGCTCCACGATGAGGGGCCAACTTCCCCACTTCCCCGCTATGTGGGCGGTGACTGGCCCAATAACCAGGGAGGTTATAACCGAGGCGCGAGACGCGGGTGTCGAGTCCACGCGTCTTGAGGTTGAGACGCGGGTGTCGAGCCCACGCGCCTTGATGCTGAGACGCGGGTGTCGAGCCCACGCGCCTTGATGTTGAGACGCGGGTGTCGAGCCCACGCGCCTTGATGCTGAGACGCGGGTGTCGAGCCCACGCGCCTTGATGCTGAGACGCGGGTGTTGAGCCCTCGCGCCTTGGTGCTGAGCCTTCGCGTCTAGAACTTGAAATTCTGCTTTTTAATGGCTTGTCTTTTAGTGATTTTTAGACAGCTTACAGAACCCCCTCCAAAGTTTTCGATATTCCGCAGTTAAATGGGACGGATTTCGAAATACTTTGAATTTTAGCTGAATTCACCTCTATGACTGGACTGTTAATGCTCCGGGTTTGATCTTATCTAGAGTTGGTCTTCGTGAGTGTACTGTTGAACTCTTTGAAGCCACCAGAGTTGATCATGTTGAGTGTCTAGATACACAGTCTAAACCTCCCCGATTTCTTTTAGTCTGTCATGGACGCGCTTTAAGCCAGGAGTGGACGATCGTCTGCTTGTGCCAGTGTACTGTTGAACTGATCTGCAGAAGCAAGGACTGAACGCCAGTTCTTTTTGAAGAGAAGAGATAGTACTGCTTTACAGACGCGACTTTCATGGGGTGCGTCTTTTGAAAATGAAAAACGCGACTGATCTTCCATAAAGCAGACGCGATGTTCAGCCGGGCTGGAAAGACGCGAACTTCTTAGAGAGACGCGACTTTTTGAATGCATTTATGGCGGTGATGACGGGGCATGTCCATTGAAGAGACGCGACCGTCGGGTGCGAATCCGTGCCATGTCATGATTGCACTGCCAGTTGGCCTGGGGAACCGACGGGATTTCACCTTTTGGCGCGCGGTTTTCCCGGTTCATTAAATGATCTGTTCCACGTGTCAAGCGATGACTCGCTGCAGAGTCATGGCGCATGATCTTCGCGAATCATCAAAATGATTTCTTCCACGCGTCAAGCGATGACTCGCTGCAGAACTAATCGAGCCACGCGCCGCGTACCTTCGCGAATCCTTGTGCCTATAAATGGCAAGAGTCAGAGAGATACCTCTTCTTCTCCGAGCGTACTTGTTTAGGGTTTTCAAGAAAAAGAGTTCTTCTTTCTCTGTTCATCTCCATTACTGGATTCTTAATCACCAATGGCACCCAAGACCAAGCCAACCGCATCTTCTTCAAGAGCGACCGTCGCCGAGGCCCAAAGGGGCGGTTCCTCCGCGCAGGCAGTCTCTTTCCAGGTATAACGCCGTTTAGGCTTGAACTTCACCATTAATGGAGTTCATGGAACCCTAAAAAGATATCTTTTGGAGGAGAACCATTAACACAGAAAACAAACCGTGTTCGATTCTCAGACGCGATCTCAGACGCGGTCTTTGAGTTGATAACCAAGGCGCGGGTTTGATGACCCGGTGCCAGCGAGTCCTGCATTTCGGATTCTTCACTTAGAATATTTTTAATTGTGAAGGGTCCGGACGCGGACTTGAAGATTTTTCATCAGGTGCAGGTTTTTGATGAATCTTACACCTGAGCCCAAGTACTTAAAGATTTTTCATAAGTCTTGGTTTGCAAAACGCGGATTTGATCCCGCGGGTCTCACGCCTGGATGGGTATTTGCGGATTCCTGCGTCCAGTATTTCTTCTGCGTCTGGACGCAGATTCGCAGGTCTGGACGCGGACTTGATAATTCCTGCGTCCAGTATCTCTTCTGCGTTTGGACGCAGATTCGCAGGTCTGGACGCGGATTTGATAATTCCTGCGTCCAGTATCTCTTCTGCATCTGGACGCAGATTCGCAGGTCTGGACGCGGACTTGATAATTCCTGCGTCCAGTATCTCTTCTGCGTCTGGACTATAGACACTTAGCATTTTTGATAAGGTGTCTGATTAAGTGTCCTTTTCTTTTGCAGTACCACACCCTTCTGCCCCACTCGCCAAGAAGCGCCACTTTGGACATGTAGGTGGTGCTGACCGTGATCTGGCCTTTGTGCTACGAAGGACAGTACCTGTGACTGCTGACAAGTCACAGGAGCGCCAGAAAAGGCTCTCCAATGTTGATATGACAACCCTTAGGGTGCTTATGACCGATGCAGCATTCACAACGGATGATCGCGTCAAGCTGGAGAAGCCTGCCTTCTTCTTCGGAGATCGTATCGGCGATGGCGGCTATTCCATGTATGACGGAAATTATAGATGGCTCCGTCAGATACGGGATAGAAGATTCTTTCTTCCAGACATGGAGAGGATGTTCCCGCTGTCTTATCTCCAGCACATGTCCGTCCCTCGGAAGATGACATGGGACGTTTCCCGCTACGTCCCTGAGATTACCCTTGGTGACTTGGGCTCCCAGAAGGTATACAGCCATGATGGACATGATAGGGCGGTTCTCGGCCTGTTCCCCGGGTCGCACAAGTCTGAGCTCCCGGTTGGAGAGATACCAAAACTCGGCACTACCTTCCTCAACGCGTTTATGAAAGCGGAAGGTGATTTTTCCGGTTGAGTTCCGTGCGCCCGGGTGGGTTCATTCCACCGAGAAGTATTGGTGGTGCAGGATGGTGAGCTTCGTCCTTGCCGATCTTGGAGACCTGCTAGATCATGTGGGACTGTACCCAGCAGTCAGGGCCGTGCAGTATGGCATCCCGCCGAGTTCTCAGAACTTCTTCGGGGTCCTGGAGCGTTACAATTCTTTGACGGGGACATTCTTCACCCCGGTCGGATAGATGGGCCTTGCACTGCATGAGTTGCATGAGGTCTCGGAGCTGGCAACAAGGGATTCTCCCTATGAGGAATATATCCCAGCCACTGAGGAGCTCAACCTTATGAAGAAAGGGTCTCCTCAAATGTACGAGACTTATTGGGAAGTGCTATGTCACTTCCATATTTGCGGCCAGATAACCACTTGGAGGTCGGGAGGAATCAAGCAGCTGTCTTGGGCCAGTTACTTGTTCAACAATGTCAATAAGAAAGACCATCCAATAACCCGACTGGCTCCCAGCTCCGACGAGGAGATTGCCGACAGGATCGCCCAGGCTCCGGAAGGCTTCTACACCACGGATTCGAACGAGGACGGTTTCGAACCTGACATGGTCTTCGAAAGCTTTCACCATCAAGCCCGGACTCCTATCTCCGATCGAGCATTGTTGGCGGGCTTCTTAATGCTGTGGCTGAAGCGTTGTGTGGTGCCCACGCTGCCACATGAAGTCATTATTGCCGACGTGGTGTACCTGGCGGTGCTCCTGGCCTATGGCAGTCCCATAGCCCTTCTTCCGGCCGTGGCGGCTGGCATTCAGAGCGGGTTGCGGGCGTTAACCCAGGCTTTCTGCGAACCCGGGAAGGCTGTCGATTCCCATGGCAAGCCGATCCTTGACTCAGAGGGGAAGCCGACGGTGAAGCGCCCCAACCCTCGGATCGAGCTGCCTTATACGTACCTCATGGCTTGGTACGTAATGCACTGCCCTTCCCTGATGATGCCGGTGCCTTGGAGTGAGGGTTTCGCCCCTTTTGTACAGCGGTTGGAGGGTTCGGACTGGCGTAATACTTATATGTATTTCGTCCGGAAGTGCATTTCAGATGCTTCGAACTACCAGCTCAATCGCTGCTTCCCCGAGATCCCTGGTGCATCTTTCGGGGATCTATTTACTGATTTTGTGGGCCCAGATGACTTTACGAGGTTGTCCACGGGGGTCTTCTGGTGGTTGATCAACATTCGGCCCGGATATGTGCTTTTCCGGCAAGGGACTTCATGCACAATCGAGCCGTACATGCCGAATCGTTTTGCCCGACAGTTCGGCTACGATCAACTCTACGTCGGCAATCTCAATGCTCGACTCGCCTTCGAAGGGAACTTGTTCGAAGGTGCTCGGCTTGGTACTACAGTGTGGCCGGAGGGACAGGAGCGACTTTCCGTCTACCTATCGAGGGATCAAAGTGCCGTATGAGCTTCAGCTTCTGCTCCTGGTACTTCCAAGTCAACCAGACACCATACTTTGTTCCGGAGTATTCATGCATTGAGAGTATCAATGCAAATCTCGAAGCAAGGTCAGAGTCCGGTAAACGCTCGCGAGGCGTCGAGCAGTACCTGAAGGCTCTGAGGGAGGTCGGGAGAAGGTCAAGGGAGGAGCCACGAGCAACAAGGGCGGAGCCACGACCAACAACGGCGGAGCCGCGACCAACCAGAGCTCGACAGGTGGTGGGCAAGCGTCATCAAGGCTCTACTTCCACTGCTGAGCCTGCCCCAAAGAAGGTTCGAAGAGACTTGACGGCTGCAGTCTCTCGATCCGCGGACATCCCTTCTGGTGTTGGGGAGCCGAGGGAGGAAGAGGTGGACAAGGATGACACTCCCTTAGTCCATGCCCGCAGGTTACACCGCAGGAGCCTCAGGATTGCAGAGGAAGGGGAGCCTGCTGACAAACCCACCGCCACTGACGAGACCGAGCAGCTCGAGGTCGATATAATGAGCGGATGCGATGTTGAGATTCTGGGGATCTCAGCTCAGTCTGAGTCTTCCTCAGCTCAGAGGAGGGATGAGGCACAACAGCCTGGGTCTCCTTCTGTCTTCATCTCCAGTCCTCGGATGGTTGACTCCAGCCCTTCCACTGGGGTGTTTAGAGGCAAGGCTCCGGCTACCGAGGCCTCTCACGTTGAACTGTCGTCTTCCTCATCCACAGAGGAAAGTGATTTTGAGGATGAGGTCGACTATGGTGACGAACCCGCTCCTCCTAATCCGAGCAAATTCTCACACATCTCGGAGGAGGAAATACATGGGTGCGAGTCGTTGACGGTATCACCACTGGCGGCAGTTACTCCCGCTGAAGGTATTCTTTTCACCTTCTAACCTGATTTCCCTTTTCATTTTGAAGAGGAGGCTTTAACATTCTCCTTTTATGCTGCAGGATTAGCTGAGGATGCCGAGGCTGCAACCTCCTCGCATATCGAGGAGATGGTGCAAGAGTTGACCCAGCCAGAAGGAGTTGAGACTCCAGCTGCCGAGACTTCTACTCTGCAGGAAGAGGAGGCCATCACTGAAGTCAGGAAGACTTCTCCTCTGCAGGAAGAGGAGGCCACCACTGAAGTCAGGGAGACTTCTCCTCTGCAGGATTCGCCCAAGGATTCGACATCTCTGGACCTCCAGCTTGGTAAGAAAGTTTTGATGTCTCGGATGTTTCTCTTTTTACCATTCTGGCTAATGTTGAGATAACTTGCAGAGAGAACTGAGGGGGCCCAGGTAGAGAGTCTGACGGTCAGTGTCCTCCCGGAAGGCCACACGGCCCAAGCCTTGGCTGAGGTTTCTGAGGAGGTCGAGCTCACTACCCTGTCATCGGCCGTAGAGGCTCCTGCAGAAGTGGTACCCCCAGAAGCGCCAGTGGCTGCTCCTGTTCCTGTCGTACCCGTGGTCAGCTCGACTCTTGCACCAACAGAGCCGATCTACATCCCCCACCCCGTGATAGAAAGGGGATCGGGGAGCACTTCGGATGATGATGTCATGGAGCTTTTGACACGCCAGGCGGTGCAGCAGTTCCTTACCTCGATGCGAACATGCATCGATTTCGTCCTGACTAGGGGTAGCTCCCTTGACTTCGCCCAGATGTTTCTCGAAAATCAGGTCGAGAACATCAAGTTGGCCGGAGGCCCTTCGCTAGCCCAGGCGAGCCAGCTGCTGGTGGATCAGCTGGGACAGCACCTGAGAGAGCTTCGATCCCTGGAGGATGATGCCGGTTCATCCCACGAAGCCCAAGAAACGCTGAACAGGCTTCTTGTTGCTCAAGAGCAGGAGCGAAGGGAGGTGGAGGAGAAGATAACCGATAGCACTCGTCTTCTTGAACGTGTCCAGGCTGATTACCAAAGGCTGGCGATTGAGTCCGAGGAGTCAGAGACGATCATACAGGCCGCAAAGCAGGCTATCCTTGACTCTCGGGCTGTTATAGCCAGGGCTGAGGCCATGATTGTCTTCAACGAACAGAGGCTTGCTACCTCTGAAAAGAGGCTAGCGGAGTTAGAGGTCGCCAAGGCGCAAGCTGAAGCGGACCTTTCTGTTCGTTCGTCCGAGCTGGAATCCCTCCGAGTGCAAGCGCAGGGATTTTTGTCCGAAGCGGATCTGCGGGCCCGAGCTCTCATGGAGGTTGAGAAGGCGCGTCAACATAAGATACATCGCCTTAGAGAGCAAATCCGTTCTTTGGCGGACCAGGACTTGTAGCCTTCTCTCTTTTTTTTTTAAGAAAAGGACACTCTGTTCACTAAGAGTGTTTTGTATTAACTTTTATCATTTTTGATATAATAAAAGTCTTTGAGGTTTTTGGTTCCACCTCCTTTGTTGTCTTGCTGTGGATGAACTCGACCTCTTGATCACAATCTTTGATTAACTGACTGTGAATGCTGAACTTAGGTGAGACTAAGTTCTTTAAATGAAACGCGGCGTTTGACCCATAGGACCTTAGGTAGAACTAAGTCCTTTTGATGAGACGCGGCGTCAATTCATGGCGAGACGCGGTCATCAGTTCGCGGCGTCAATCCATAGGGAGACGCAGCGGCGTCAACTCGCGAGTCTGTCCTGCCAATGAAGACGCGACTCAAGCGGACGCGAGGGACGCGGCCTTGTGTATTTTCCCATTAATCTCAGAATGGACTAAGTCCTTTGCTGAGTCAAGTGCTTCCCCTTAAAATGGGGCCTGTTTGCTGAAGGGACGCGATTCTGAGTCACGCGGACTTTCCTTTGGAACGCAGGTGGACGTCATTCATTCTGAAAAAGGAGACGCGGGTTCAAGGACGCGGTTTTCCCATCTGCGTATCGATGAAACTTCCAGACGTTACATGCGGCCTGACATAAAGATTTTATGAGATCTTTGAACATCAAGTCTTCATTGACGATTGGGAAACTGGGTCGTCCGTTGTTTCCCGAAGCAGTTGTCCACGTGTTGGTTCCTCATTGGACTCAGGCGTTAATGCCTTTTAATGCAAAACCGGCGCTGGCGGTTTGAGACCAGCGTCTGCGACGCTTCCCGAAGCAACGTTCCACGCGTCAGACTCCTATTGGACTTTGACGGTCGTGCGGTCATTAAGGCCGACGGTTTTGATTAATGAACCATTAATGACAGCTATCAGGGGCTGCCTATAAATAGGGGTTCCTTCTCTCCCTTTAACAGTCCATACTGTGTTCTTTTTGAGAGCGAGTGCTCTGAGAGTTTCTGCCTTCCCCCTTCAAAGGACTTCACCAGGGGTTTGCCTCCATGGATGAAGGTGACCCAGAGCTTTCATGCTTCTGTTTGGTCTCTTCAGAAGACTACCGCTGTCAAGTGATTTCAATAACAGAAAGCATCTCTCTGAACTCCTTTTATGTCCGCGCTTCGATGCAGAGAGTTAAACTCTTGACAGAGGCCTCTGCTGGTATGCCGTCCCGACTTGCCGTGATGTTTCTAGTCCACCCAAGTTTGCGCTTTGGCATCATCATCATCTGGATTTCCTCATGAAGTCTGAGTTGGTGCATTCCTTCTGGAATTTGCGCCGCCGACTTAAACTTCGCTGGACGCGAGTACAGAAGTCTTTGGCGCTTGACGCTGACTTTGCTCATGAAGCTCGCGTTTTAAGGCTACTGACTTGGATGAATTCCAACTCAGGCTGAAGGTTTCAAACCCGAATTTTGCAACCCCTATTCTCTCGACAGGGAGATGGCAATTTTCGGCATCTGAGTCCTTTCGCGCCTTGTGTTTTCGGCGCGGGCGCAAAATGAGACCGCGTTTGAATCCTGTGTGTGGCACAGTTTTGATTCGCGTCTGTTTCTGCCACCGCGGAAGTTTTGGCTCAGCGTGCGGGTCATTCCCGCGTCTGCAGTCTTCAGCAATAACCGCGTTTGTGATTTAGTTTTCTTCTGTCGAAGTATACTAAGCTCTGAATTGTCTAATTCCCTTGTTTGCTTCTTGCAGGTAGGCTTGATCATCCTTTTTCACGTTCGCTGGGCCCGTGGGAGAATATATCGGCCAGCGAACTTGTTCGATGTTCGTCCACAAGGGAAGAAATCATAGTCTCCGTCGTCCACAAGGGAAGAAATCACGATCCCTGACGGGGACTTAACCCTCGTCAAGATCTCATTGGACGCGATGCACCAGTCATGCTTGCGGGCTGGTCACAGTCACAGTGGGTATGGCGGCGAGGGGGTTACGGTAGATATAGTGGCGGTTAGCATCCCCTTCCTCTCTCACCCCAGAAGTGACATCGAGGACACTCCATGTTTGTTGGATGGCCTGCTGGGGAAAGAGATGCTCATGAACGAAGGGTTGCATGGCTTTCTGCTGCCACCGGACCTCAAGAACACCATTGCTCTTAGCTTAGCCAGCTAGGGCTAGTGCAATCGGCTCTAATTGTCGCCACAGTTTGGCACTTCTTCAGACATCGTGCACTTGGAATTAGATGCGGCTTCAAGGAGTGAGTACGGCCTCTGAGAGAGAGAGAGGGACTTTTTTGTACTCCTTAATTGTAACACTCAATCTTGTTGTATAAGAGAGCGTTTTGTATCACTTTCATATGCCTGGATATAAATAAAAGTGACACTTTTCTTTTTGCCTCTTTCATTATCTTGAACTTTTTGTCTTCAGTTAGACTCATAGAAGCAAAGAATCTTTGACTTTGTCAAAATTATGATGATAATCTTAATAAGTCAAACTTTGTAGGGAAAGATCCTATTTCGGGAACTCTCACAATACTGTCAGAGGTGTAATATTAACTTGACAGAGATGAAATAATTTTTGGTGGACCTGCCATTTTATAAGAGAAAGTGACAAGTAGAATTGGTACCCCCAGGGAGGGTGAACTTTTATCAAGTGTTTGGGATTAACTTGATTGAGTTCGGCTGGGGATTTGACGGAAACACTGTTGATGGTGTAGTATTAACCTAACAATATTTTTAGGTAGACTTGTTATTCTGTTGAAAAGAATAACAAGTGAGACTAGACTCGTGGGGAATCTAGGAAAGTTTGTTACCGTTAGAGGTGTGATATTAACTTAACGGGTTGAAAGTGGTCTTGTCAGAAGTGTAATGTTAACTTGACAAGGATGTGAGTCAGAGGTGTGATATTAACTTAACTCAGAAGTGTCACTGTCATAGATGTAATGTTTAACTTGACAGTGAGGGTAATGCTAGAGGTGTAATGTTGAACTTGACATTGGTCATCTCGGCTTGTATAAGGAAGTCCGAGGGAAAGTCATGGCCATAGGTGTATTGTTTAACTTAGTAATGACTTGATGCTAGAGGTGTAATGTTAACTTAGCATCATCCATTTCAGCTTCGATATGGAAGTCTGAAGAAAAGTGACTGTTAGAGGTGTAATATTAAACCTGACAGAAACCTGATTACTGTTTAGAGGTGTAGTGTTAAACTTTAACAGTAATTTGTCAGAGGTGTAGTATTAACTTGACAAAGATTGACTCATGATAAGAGCAATTTGAGGACCTGTCATTCTATTGGTGAGAATTGACAAGTGAAAATTTGAAGTGCCAGAGGTATAGTGTTAACTTGGCAAATTTGAAAGTTTGATACTCCGTGTAGAGTTGACAAACAAAATTTGTACTCGACAAGGAATATTGAAAAGTTTCCATTACCAGAGGTATAGTGTTAACTTAGTAATGGTTGTATTTTGTAGACCTACCATTCTGTGGATGAGAATTGGTAAGGAATTTTAGAGGAAAGAGTAGAGCCAAGTCCACTTAGGATTTTTAGCAAACCCTCAGCTATCAACGGATTTGAGGTGCCTTTACCAACTACCGTTTGAGTTGGGCTAGCCATGCTATTCCCCTCAGCATGATGAGTTGTCGAAGACTTATGTTGGGCTTAGAAGCCAACATTTTCCTCTATCCTTAGCCGTCGGGGGCGTCGGATGTTATAATGAAGAAATTCTTCTTACTTTGATCAGAGGTGTACTTTTAACTTGATTAGCGGAAGAATACCATCTAAGGATAGTATTTCTTCAGGAACCTGCCATTGATCGGCATCATGAGTGTATCGCCTTTTGAGGTTATGAGGCGATATGACCCATTTGAGTAGACTGACTCTACTACAAATGGTCCTTCCCATTTGGGTTGGAATTTTCCTTTTGTCTTGTGCGTCATTACCATGGATCTTCTGACGGCTAAGACAAGATCGCCTTTCTTGAAAGTTCGCATTTTAACTTTCTTGTTGAAAGCTCTGGTAATACGAGCTTGGTAGAGCTCGATTTGTTGTTGGGCATGCAGACGTTTATCATCCAAGGCCTCCAGTTCCTGGAGTCGCTGTCGATGCTTCTCCTCTGTTGTCATTTCCGCTGTCAAGGCGACGCGTAGAGATGGAATTTGAATTTCCAGTGGGAGCACGGCTTCACACCCGTATACCAAAGAAAATGGCGTAGCTTTAGTTGGGGTTCGCACAGTTGTGCGATAGGCCCATAAGCATTCACCCAACTTGTCGTCCCAGTCTCGTTGACTTTTCGAGACGAACTTCTTGAGAAGCTTGCTAATAGTCTTGTTGAAAGCTTCTGCGAGGCCATTAGCGGCAGAATAGTATGCCGTTGAGGACACACTCTGGATTCTGAACTTAGCGCAGAATCTCTGGAAAGCCTGGCTGATGAACTGAGGTCCATTGTCATGGACAATTCGCCGAGGTACACCGAAGCGGTAAATAACGTGATGTTTCACGAACTTGATCACGTTCGACGATTTGACCTCCTTCAAAGGAATAGCTTCGGTCCATTTAGAGAAATAATTGGTTATTGCCAAAATAAACCGATGTCCCTTTGATGATGGTGGGCTGATAGGACCAACCACATCCATCCCCCACATTTCAAATGGCCAGGTAGAGGTCGTGGAGTGGAGGTACCCTGGTGCTTGATGGATGAAATCGCCGTGCACTTGGCAAGAGTGACATCTTTTAGCATAAGTGACAGCATCGGCAATCATCTTGGGCCAGTAGTAACCCAATCTTTGGAGTCGATGTGCCAGTTTTGGGCCAGGTTGATGGGCTCCACACATACTGTCGTGGGCTTCTTTCAATACCTCTTGAGCCTCCTTGGGTGAGAGGCACCGGAGCAAGACCCCGTCATGCGATCGACGATACAATGTTCGTGTAATCGCATTGTAGTAAAATTTAGGGGCTTTCCTTCGAATGGTAGCCGCTTCCTTGACGTCCTCAGGCAGGATGCCATATAAGACATAATCAATGTAGGGAAATCGCCAGTCTTTAAGCTCTGGACCGGTTGACAATTCCAGTGCTTCTTTGCCTTGACAATCTCCCTTTGACTCCTGATAGCCCTCGAGAGCATTTCTCGGGCAATACAGGTCGTGGCTGTAGACGAATATCTTCTCCATTGCTCCAGCTGGAAGAGCTAAGGAGGCCGCGAGGGATGCGAGTGCATCTGCGTGCGCATTTTGTCTGCGCGATACATGGTCAATGTAGAAGCTTGTAAACCCCTCGGCCATGCGGATAGTTGCGTTGTGGTAGGGTACTAGGTCCTCATGTCTGACTTCGTACTCCCCGCGAACTTGGCTGACGATGAGTTTAGAGTCGTCGTATGCCTCGAGATTTTTAACGCCAATCTCATCGGCGAATTGCATCCCAATCAAAAGAGCGTTGTACTCCGCCATATTGTTGGAACAAGGCTCAGTTAATGAGACAGCTCGGGGAATCACATAATTTTGTGGGGATACGAGTACTACTCCTACCCCCGCTACTACGTGTCCCTTTGGGCTTGTTCTGGATGCACCGTCAAAGAAGAGTTGCCATACTTGACTTTCGAACGATGTCTGAGTCAGGCAGGCTTCAGCGACCTCATCTGGGAGATCCTCGTAGACTTTGGCTGCCCTCAGATCTGGGTGCTCAGCTAGAAAATCCGCCACTGCTTGTCCCTTAATGGCCTTTTGTGGTAAAAAGTGCATCTCATATTGGGAGAGCAATATGGCCCATTTTGCCAGCCGGCCGTTTAATGATGAAGGCTTAGTCATAAGTAACCTCAGGGGGTTGACTTTTGATATGACGTTTATAGTTTGGCCTACCAGATAGTGCCGCATTTTCTGAATAGCGAACACTAATGCCAAACATTCCTTCTCGATCGGGTTATACCGATGTTCGGCTCCGATTATTGTTCTACTCAGATAGCAGATTGCTTGCTCACGTCCGTGATCATCATTCTGAGCTAATAGAGCTCCCAAAGAATGATCCATTGCCCGGACGTACACCAGGAAAGGCTTTCCGGATACCGGAGCTGCAAGGACTGGTGGTTGGGTGAGGTATTGCTTGATTTCCTCGAACGCTTGTTGGCAAGCGTCATCCCAAATGAATGAGACGCCCTTCTTCATTAACTTAGCGAAGGGTTGGCATCTTCCGGAGAGGTTTGAGATAAACCTGCGGATGTACGCCAATCGTCCCTGCAATCCCCTGAGTTCTTTGAGACTTCTCGGGGGTTGCATCTCCTGGATAGCGCGAACCTTTTCCGGGTCCAAGTGAATTCCGGTGGATGTTACAACAAATCCTAAGAATTTGCCACTGGCCACCCCTAGGAAGGACTTTGTGGGATTCATCTTCAATTGATGAGCCCGCATGATGTCGAAGACCACCTTCAGGTCCGCTATGTGATCACCTTTAGTGCGGCTTTTCACCGCAATGTCGTCAACATAACACTCCACCGTTTTGCGTATTTGCTGATGGAAAATGGCATTCATGGCCCTTTGGTATGTTGCCCCTGCATTTTTCAGTCCGAAGGGCATGACGGTATAGCAATATACCCCTAGAGGTGTCCTGAAGGAGGTATGCTTTTCGTCATCAGGATACATTTTGATTTGATTGTATCCTGAGAATCCGTCCATGAAGGACATTCGTTCGAATCCACAAGTATTGTCAATCATGACATCTGTGATCGGCAATGGGAATTTGTCCTTGGGGCAGGCCTCGTTTAGATCGCGGAAGTCGATGCAGATCCGGATCTTCCCGTTCTTCTTGGCGACGGGGACGATGTTGGCTACCCAGTCGGGATGTTGTTCTTTCCTGATGAAGTCAGAATCAATAAGTTTTCTGACTTCTGATTGAATTGCCTCCATTATCTCTGGACGGAACCGTCGCTGCTGTTGTTTGACAGGTTTTGCGTCCGGATTGATGTTGAGGCGGTGCATAGCCACTTGAGGATCAAGTCCAGGCATGTCCTCGTAATTCCAGGCGAAGACGTCTATATACTCTTGTACAAGAGATATTAGATCCTTTTTCTCCGAAGGTGACAGGCCGTCACTTATGAAGATGGGCTTAGGGTTAGCCTCATCTCCTAGGTTGACTTGAACAACCTTGTCTTCTGTGGGTGGCTCGCGCTGTTCAAAGCGAGTGTCCCAAAGAGCATTTAAATGTTTGATCCAAGGATCTGTATCAGATTGGATCATTTCTTCATTTCCATCTTCCAGGTGGCTTGTCGAAACCATGTTCACTGAAAGTTCCTTGAAGATGTTGCCGACACTGACATCTGACTCCCACGATGACGTGTCTGAAGAGTAATTATGACCTGATGGCCCTCCCGAATCAGAGGCTGATGGGATCGGAGTCGATACATAGCCCAACCCCCGGCGCGTCCGATGATAATAATCGGGGGCTTTCCCTTTCGGCACAAAGGATCGAAGCAGCGTCCTCCTTCCTTTGCCGAAGTTCAACCCGGGTCTGTTGGTCAGGTCGTACCCCATGCATCTCATCATTTTGAGTGCTTTTGGTTCATAATGACCGAACTGAGGGGATTCCTCCTCGCCTTCCGATTCTTCGCGGGGCGTTGATTCAGACAAGATTCGCCCAAAAAGAATTGATTTTTGGCCTTTCCGTCTTGCTGGAACCATAAATATAGATTCTTGCGCATTACCATTATCTTGGTATGTTTCGAAGGATGACTTCATTGGTACATGCAACGATGTCAAAGCATCTACTGCCGACCAGGGGTCATCGTCTACTTCGGTGCTAGTGTCTGATGGTACTGAATCAGAAGCAAACACAGAAAAATACGCAAAATCTAAATCTTCATTAATATACCAACCGCCTACATCGTCGGTGGTATTATCAACATCGAGCTTATTAGTGCTCTTTACAAGTGGTTCTAACTCCCACAGGCATTCTTCTTTCTCGGGCTCGGTGTCAGCTTCGTTACCAGAGTCTGGCTCCTCTGGTCGCGGGACTTCATCCGTCTCCACCGGATCTTGGTACAGCAAAGAGTCGGTGAAATAATTCTCGACCCCTTTGAACGGATACCTTTCGGCGATCAACGTCTGCACCTTTCCACTCCCGTCAATGTATTTCATGACTTGGTGGAGAGTGGAGGGAACGATGGAGTTGCGGTGAATCCACGGTCGTCCCAGCAATAGATTGTAGGAAGTGTCGGCGTCGATGATGTAGCATGTCACTTCCGACTTGAGTCTTCCAATCTGGCATTTGAGCTTGATTTTCCCCATCGGACGGGTCTGGTTGGCATTGAACCCATAGATAGTTGTCTGGGTAGGGCTCAAACGATGAGTAGGAATGCCCAGATGTTGCATGACCCGGCGAGGCATGATGCTCAACGCGGACCCTGGATCTACCTGAATGCGGTTCACCTCAGACGATCCAATATACCCTGTGAAGTACAAGGGTCGATCATGCTTCCCTTTTACCTGCATATCATTTGCTGTGAAGGTAATGCAGGGAGCATTTGGGGAGGTGTGGAGGCAATCCTCTACATCTTCCTCCTTCGGCACCTGGGTCATGAAGACCTCGGCATTTGCCAGAGCTTCTTGTAGAGCTTCTCTGGTCGACTTTGATAGTCTAAGAAGTTCATACAAGGTAATGCGTGCCGGGATGTTGGCTAGTTGAGCCAGGACATCAAAGCGGTAAGGTGTCGTGGATCCTTCCGCCATACCTTTCGAAAGAACTCAAGAAAACCGAGTTTCTTTCTGTTTCTCCACAGGTTGTCTTGTGGAGGGCTTGGTTGGCTCTGCAGCTGGTTTGGAGGAGTTGCCGCCGTTTCACCATACTGCTTCAAGTACGGCTGTCCCGAACGGGTTCCCGCCATCGGTTGGTTGGGCTCTGCGGCCAAGACTATTGTTTCTTCCTCTGAGTCGGTTAACGAGGGAACATCAGTCTCGGCTTCTCGAGAGGAGGCACCCACCACATTGCAGGATGAGGCTTTTGCCTTGCCTTTGGATTTCCTGTTGGTCACAGTAGTCCATTGCTGTTCATTGACAAGGTCAAGGTGGACCCACATGATTTCCCCTTGAGGTGTAGGGACGGGTGCCAAGCCTTTCTCTTGCTGCTGGTGAGGGTCTATGTTGACCACTCTCAGCTCTCCTCTTGGGATAGGGACTACTCCAGAGGGTGTCGGGGGTTGTCTCCCGAACTGGAGAACTGACGTCACATTAGCCGTCACCTTCTTCTGCTCTGGTCGGAGTTTCAACACCTCCGCGTCAATCAGAGCTTGAAGGATGTCCTTGAAGACATAGCAGCTTTTGGTATGGTGCCCCAGCATCCTGTGGTACAAGCAATAGGTGGGAATGTCGGTCTTGCCGACTTCCTCGGAGCGCCGAGCTTCAGGGAGCTTCAGTCGGTTGCTCTTGTTAAGTAGTTTAAAGAGTGAATCGACATGTTCCTCCTTGAAGGAATATTGCTTGTTGGCGCGTGGCTGGCTTGAAGAGCCACTCGCCTTGCCTGATTGAGGTTTGGCGGGAGATTTGGTCTCCGTTGCCAAATTATCCTTCCGCTTTGTTTGGAGGGATGTGTCTGGCGCACGCCTTGTCGACCTTTCTGGCCTAGGCATACCTTCCTCCGCTCTGACGCGGGCGATAATCTCCTCAGCCTGTTCACCTTGTTGGACTAATTGCTTCCAGGTGCGGCTTTCAGCAACTCCTATTTGAGCAAGGAGTGAGGTTTGGAGATTGTGGCGGCATGTTTCCACCAGGGTGGCCTGGGTCATACCGCTTGGACACCGGAGTGCCACGTTCCGAAACCTTTCCACGAAAGATTTGACGGACTCCCCTTTTCGCTGTTTGGTAGCCAAAAGAGTGGGCATCGTGACTTCGGAGTCATCCTCGAAGAAGCGTGTTAAGAACAGCTTCTCCAAATCGCCCCAGTTCTTGATAGAACCTTCTGGGAGCTTCATAAACCATTCAAAGGCCAACCCTTTCAGGGTGCCGATGAACAGGCGCGCCAGGATGGCATCATTATCTACTATATTCCCGGTTTGGGATTTGAAGTAGTAGATGTGCTGGTTAGGTGACCCCTTCCCATCAAAGGCTTGGAGAGTTGGAGCTTTGAACTTGGGCGGGTACGGAACCAAGTCCCATTCAGCCGGGTAGGGCCGGACCACTCCCACTTCTTGGAGGACTTTGCGATTGGCAAGGGCCTCGAGGCGTCGCTCCAGTTGACTCATTCTTTTAGCATGAGCCTTTCCTGGGTCTTGGTCGCCCTTTACTTGCGACGAGGACTTGGACGAGCCGGAAGTAGATCGCCGCGTCTCCTCAGAAGGTTCGGAAGATGAGCTTTCTCCCTTTCTCCCTTTGCCCTTTGACTTTTTAGGAGGAGACCTCCTCCTGTCTTCGAGCAGCTGTGCAATCGCCTGCTTAAGGGAGTTGATAGATTCCTGCTGAGAAAGAATCATATCCATTTGTGCCTTCTGGATCTGTTCTAAACGTTTAGCCGTCTCCTCAGGAGTGCCTGTCATGTAGGCAGAGGTCTCCTTCTCGACGGAAGAGTTCGAAGCCCTTGATTCCGCTACGGCGGAGTGAGAATCATTCATTTTAATGCCATGGGCTAAGGCATTATAGTCAATTGGGGGAATGGCCCCAGTCCGGGTACGAGTGTGTTGATACACCCCTTCCGGTTCAGAGTCAGACTCATCTGAGCTGACTGCAGGTTATTTTCCCTTGCTCCTGCTTGTCATATTCGCAGTGAGCGCCGGGTACTCAACATCAGAGAAGGTTCTCCTTCTGTGGGAGCGCCTTCTTTTGGCTGACGGGGGAATCAGGGTCAGCTGTCTAACTAAAGACTGCTGGTGCACACCTGATCCGCAACGGCACTCAGAGAGCATATGGATGAGCCGTTGGCAGCAACACGACGAAGTGGCCTAATTGGCACTTCTTTTCTTCGTCAAATAATCCCTCAAGTCCATGGGAGGGGGATTGAAAAGGTTAGCCTCGCAACGTCGAAGACGGGAGGCATCCATGTGCTGTACAGCATGGACGCGGGCTTCAGGGACGCGGTTCTCGCGCCGCAGCTGTTCAGCGTGCGTCTGGCGTCTCTGTTGAGACAAGACGCGCCTGTCGCGTTGCTGCTTGGTGTGTCGGGGCAGAGACACTTGAGAGGGAGTGGGCTGCTGGGCCCCACGTCTATAGGCGCGTGCCTCTTGTGCTTGACAAGGCGCAGAGGCTTCACCTTGGCGTTTGGTGAGTTGGTCCTCAGAGGACCTAACTGAAGGAATCTCGCATTTGGGCCACCAAACGCGGACTTCGCGGGGCGCGAGCAAGGCGCCAGTTTGTATGTTGCGTCCAGCCTCAGTCAGACAACCAGAGGTTCCAACTTGTAGCTGGCGCGCACGTCTCCTCTGTCGACACTCAGCGTTCCGGTTGCGTCGCGGAGGTGGAGAGAGACCAACAACATCCTGATGCTGAACATCAGAGATTTTAACCACGCGGGTCTCCTGAGAGACGCTGACGCGGGTGTTCTGTGCGACGCGGTTGGTCGCAAAGGCAGTTGTGCCTGGGGCCACGCGGGCCTTCTGAGAGGCGTTGGCGCGTGCACCTTGCTTGGAACAGTTGGCAGCAGGGGCGCCCGGGAGAGCCACGGATCAGGCTTCGGGGCCATTCCCCATCGAGACCCGGCGGCAGACGCGGGTCTTTGGGCTCTTGGAGCCGGAAGAGAGAAACTCTTCGTACTTCGCCTGGTCGAACTCGACAATGAGCGATTCGACCATCTTCCCCTTACGGAGGACGTCATCCTGCGCCACGATTTGCTCCTCAGTGACAAATGTAGTCCCCAGTGGAGTCGCCATCTCTTGTACGCGCCGGAAAGAAAAGGGAAAGAAGTTTTTACTGTAAAATTTTCCTTGAATCAGATGAAAAATTACAACAAAACTGCTTTTTCCTTCCAGTTACAAGGGAGGGAGGATGTTGAGTCTTGAATCCTCCTTTTGTTTAATGCTGGGTTCTTCGTATGGCAGTGGAGAGTGAATCTTGTTCTCCGTTGACCGGATGACCGTCGGGATCGTCAGGGAATCTTCTTTTTGGCTGGTAGAGGGAGTAGCACAGCTCTGTCTATCAAAACTCTCAAAGAGAAGGTAGGCAAAGAGCAGCTTGTACGCAGCAAGCTTGACGAAGAGTTGAGCTCTCTCCTGTCTCGGTTTGTCTCTCTCTGTGATCTTCTGATGCCAGATGCCTTTCTGATCGCCCTTGTGTTTATCCCCTCTCTTCTCTGATCCTTTCTCATTGCCCAACCTCATAGCAAACGAGGCTATTTATAGAGGTCCTAGGGGGTGAACGTGCCCCCTAAAAATGCTCCACGATGAGGGGCCAACTTCCCCACTTCCCCGCTATGTGGGCGGTGACTGGCCCAATAACCAGGGCGGTTATAACCGCGTCGCACGCGTCTTGAGGTTGAGACGCGGGTGTCGAGCCCACGCGCCTTGATGCTGAGACGCGGGTGTCGAGCCCCCGCGCCTTGATGTTGAGACGCGGGTGTCGAGCCCACGCGCCTTGATGCTGAGACGCGGGTGTCGAGCCCACGCGCCTTGATGCTGAGACGCGGGTGTTGGACCCTCGCGCGTTGGTGCTGAGCCTTCGCGTCTAGAACTTGAAATTCTGCTTTTTAATGGCTTGTCTTTTAGTGATTTTTAGACAGCCTACAATATGCTTCATTGACTTGAGTGCTGAATAACATGTGAATTTCATATTTTATGAAAAATAATTTGTTTTTATTCCTTCCTTGAAGGATTTCGTACTAGTTAACAAAATTTTTCTTTTAACTAGTTCGTTTTCTTCGTTGTGATATGAGGTATACACGTGCTATGATTGTTGTTTCAATTGGTATCATTGAATTCTTTCAATTGGTATCAATTTTGATCTTCTTGTATACTCATATGTATTGTGTATGTATGCTTTCCATTGGTATCATCTATTGTGATTGGTACTTATTTTATTTCATACACATATACTTGTTTATTTGTGCTATTATATTTCTATATCTTGAGCACAAAATCTTGTTTATGCTAGTGCTTGAGTTTTAACTTTGTTTCAATTGATTTAAGTTTCAATTGGTATCTTAATTCAAGCCTATGCATCGTTTTTATTGGTATTTCATAAAGGGGGAGAAAATTCGATTTTCATATTTCAATTGGTATTTGTATTTCTACTCCCTTACTTTATGATAGAAAATAATAATTTCAATTGATATCATATGTTTAAAATGAACAATTATTTCAATTGGTATCAAGATGTTATTTTCATTTTTTTAATTGGTATCAAGAGGCACTTCATTGACATATTTTTTAATTGGTATCATATTTAAAGTCACCCCTTACTGACTTTATTTTTGTTTTAGACAAAAAGGGTCAAAACATTGTTTTTATTGTTTTGGTTTTTACCCTTTGTTGATTCTTTGTTTCGAACAAAAAGGGGGAGAAAAATTTATTGTTTTGCTTTTGGTTTTTACCCCTTTATTGATGATTGACAAAAAGGGGGAGAAAGATTTTGAGTTTGAGTTTTATATGCATATTTATGGTTTTGCATATATTAAGTTTAATTGGTATCTAGAGCATGTTTATTTGTTTTTTTGAAAATTTCATTGGTATCTGATCCTTTTATTATTTATGCATATCTATGCATGCTTCATGCTTCATAATTCATTGCATATTTATGTTTATTTGTTTATGCATGAGTTAAGGGGGAGCTTCTTTGAAGCTTAACTTTAATCCATGCATATATAACTCCATGAGTTTTGTCATCATCAAAAAGGGGGAGATTGTTGGCCCGGAGGCCTTCCTCTTTAGTTTTGATGATGATTAACTCATGTAGTTATGTTTACTAATAATCTTGTGATTTTAGTTTCAGATCATGTAACAAGATATTAGTTGGTGATTGCTTCAAAAAGAGGAGTTTGGAAGGCTTCACTTGGTGATTCCCGAGCCTGAGCGTCACGATCATTCATAGCCTTGCTCGTTGGATCACGGAGTTTTGGACCAAGTCGCCTTGAAGATGAAGATCGTCAAGAAGACTTAGGTATCCATAATTTAGTTTAGTGTGTTTTAGATCCATGTGTAAAGATTAGATAATTGATATGCTCAAGTGCACAACACACACGTTTTATGTTTGGATATTGGTTTTTCGTTTTTGGCTTAACCAATATTTGTTTTCATGAATAGTTGATCAAAACAAGTTTAATTAGTTTATGTATAGTAGTTTCATTCTATACATGCATGCTTAACTTTTAAACAAACTTATTTTGACTTTCCTATTCATGTATTAAAAAAATCCAAGTTTGATAAAATACATGTTTTGGTTTTGATAAAAATGATAAAACACAAAAATGGCTTCATATGCTTGATATTTGAGTTGAAATCTTTATCACATGTTTATATATCAATGCAAAATGTTAAAACTATTTTTAAGGACTTTTACAAGACTTAAAAGAATTTTTAGAAATATGTTTAACTGTTTTTCTGACCCAGTTTCTGACCCAGACTGTGGCTGACAGGCCAGGTCGGTCGACCGTGCGGTCGACCGAACCAAGGGCCGGTCGACCGACGTGCACAGCCTTGTGCACGTCTGGCAGACATAGGGCCGGTTCGCCGGTCGGTCGACCGGACCAGAGAGCTTTGCTCTCTGTATCTGGGCGGTCGACCGGGCGGTCGACCGGACCAGAGAGCCCTGCTCTCTGTATCTGGGCGGTCGACCGGGCGGTCGACCGGTTTGCTCCAACGGTCATATTTATGACCGTTGGCGGTCGACCGCAAGCCTGTCAGGCTGACAGATCAGCCTAACGGCTAGTTTTCTGTTTGGCCTATAAATACCCCATCTCTTTGGGGATTTTGATAAGACCTTTGACAAGAAAATTTTGGTGTTTCTCCAGAGTTTATTTTAAGTTTTCAAAAGTATTTTTGGGCTTTAAACTTCAAATTTGGGTTTGTGTTTTAGGGTTTGGGAAAATAAAAGAAAATAGAAATTTGGGAGATTTGTATTGGTTTTCATTTCTATCTTTTACAAGAGTTTTCCCAAGTGTTTTTCTTCGAGTTCTTGTTTTCCAAACACCTTATTTTTCCACACTTGAGCTATATCTTCTATCCTAATCTATTAGGATCTTGTTTTGTGGAAAAGAGGAAAGAGGAGTTATTTGTGGTTGAAACATACCACTAATTGTAAACCCTCATTTGTTTGTTGTATCCCTCTCGGTGAGTTTGATTGGGTTGTTGGTTTGCTCCCTCTTTGGTAGAGGTTGAGGCTTGTGGTTTGCTCCCTCTAGTGAGAGGTGGAGTTTGGTTGTAACCCTCTTCGGTAGAGGTGTTTGTGGTTGTTTGGTTACGGGCCTACCCCTCGGTTGTGAGGCGGTGTTTGAGAGAGGAGTTTGGTACTCCTATTATTGTAATAAATCCTCCTCGGTGGAGGTTCCCTCGGTGGGAGATAGTGGATTAGAAATCCTTCTCGGTGAAGGCGGGGACGTAGAGCTAGGGGCTCGAACCTCGAAACATATCTTTGTGTTTGCGTTTGATCCATTGTCTCTTAACCCTCTCTTTACTTGTGCAAAGCATCATTCATTCATTCATATCTTATTGCTTGCATTTGTGCCTTGCATTATTTCATATTGTTCATCTTTATATGCTTGGCTTGTTTGTGTGTGCCTCACTTATACTTAACCACAAGAGCTTCATATAGCACCTCAGCCCTTATCTAGGGGAATCAAGAGGAGTTAGTCCAGAACCCTTCACGGAAAATTCGGCTACACTTGTTGGTTGTATTAAGTTTGTTGCAAATTAGTTTTTAAGCTTCCGCATTAAGCGCATTTAGTTTATACATTAGCCATATCACCTATTCACCCCCCCTGGGTGATTTCACTCAAGACGTTGCTCTAATTGATTCATTCTTTTAGAATGAACCCTTCCCTGGTCTCGGTTGTCTTTTTCTTGAGATGAGGATTTAGACGAGCCAGAAGTACATTGCTCTTTCTCCTCAATATGTACAGAAGATGAGCTTTCTCCCTCTTTTCGTTTGCCTTTAGACTTTTTAGAGGAGGCTTTGTCGGTTGACTCCCTCTTGTCTTCAAGCAATTGTGTCAGCATCTACTTGAGGGAATCGATAGATTCTTGTTAAGCACGAATCATCTCGAATTGTTCCTTCTGGACTTGGGCTTGCTGCGCTAAGCGCCTGGCTGTCTCCTCGGGAGTATTTGTCATGTATATAAAGCCCTCCTTCTCTATGGAAGAGTTCGAAGCCTGTGACTCTGCAATAGCGGAATGCAAGTCATTTACTTCAATACCCCGAACCAGGGCACTGTAATTAACCAGGGGAATTACCCCAGTCCGAGTGCGAGTATGTCGGTACACTCCTTCCGGTTCTGTGTCAGACTCGTCGGAACTGACCACAGGTTGCTTTCCCCTACTCCTGCTTATCATGTTTGCATTGATTTCAGGATAGTCAGTGTCAGAGAAAGTCCTCCTTCTGTGGGAGCGATTTCTTTTAGCTGATCGGGGAGTCAGAGTCAGCTGTCTAAATTTAGACTGCTGGCTTGCATGTGAACTGTAACGGCACTCAGAGAGCATTGTGATAAGCCGTTCGCAGCAACACGATGGAGTGATCCGACTAGCACTTCTCTTCCTTGTCAAATAATCCCTTAGATCTGCAGGAGGGGGATCGAAGAGATTAGCCTCAGATTGTCGAGGGCTTTTCAACTTGCGAGAGTTCTCCTTGCTTCGCACAGCTGAGACGCAGGGTTCTGAGACGCGGGGCTCATGAACGCAGCTCTTGCGTCGCGGCTCCGGAACGCGAGTCTGGCGTCTCTGCTGAGAAGAGACGCGGCTCTCGTGTTGCCGATTATCGCATCTGGACAGAGATGCTTGAGAAACGCAGGGCTGTTGGGTCCCGCATATAGAGGCGCGTGTCTCGTGTCTTTGACAAAGAGCACGAACTTCGCGTTGGCATTTGGGAAGCGGTGCTTCAGAAACGCAAGCTTGGTGAATCTCACGTTTAGGTTGCCAAACGCGGACTTCACGTGTCTGATACGGTACCGAAGAGACGCCGGTCTGAACTTCGCGTCCTATCTCTGTTGGACAAACAGTAGTTCCAACTTGTAGTTGACGCGCACGCCGCCTCTGTCGCCGCTCAGCGTTCCGGTTATGTCGTGTGGGTTGAAGGGAACCCCTGGTAACCTGGCACTGAGGAAGAGGATGAACAGGCTGAACGTCAGGGATGTTAACCATGCGGGCCTCCTGAGAGGCGTTAACGCAGGCGTTACGCATGATGCGATTAACCACTACATCTTTCTCACCAGTCACGTCTGGGAGAATCTCGGAGCGAACTTGAGAGCAAGTCCCCGAAGAGACTTTTCGGTAGACCCGCGCCTTTGGGCTCTTGGAGCCAGAAGAGAGGAACTCTTCATACTTCACCCGGTCGAATTCTACGACAAGTGATTCGACCGTTTTTCTCATACAGGTGACGTCACCTTGCGCCACAACCTGCTCATCAGTAGAGAAAGTAGTCCCCAGCGGAGTCGTCATCTCTTGTTTGGTGGGAGAAAGTTCCTTGTAAAATTTCCTTGAATCGAATGAAAGATTACAACGGATTAACACTCCGACTACAAGGGAGGGAAGATGTTTAGATTTGAATCTCCCCTTTATTTAATGTTGGGTTCTTGATGTGGAGGTGGAAAGTGAATCTTGTTTTTCGTTGACCGGGTGAACGTCAGGACCTCTTGGGAATCCTCTCTTTGGATGGCAGATAGAGTAACACAGCTCCTGTCGACCAGGAATCTCAAAGAGATTGTAGGTAAAGATTAACTTGTACGCAGCAAGTTGCTTGAAGAGTTGAACTCTCTTTCTTTTCGGTGGAAGTCTCGGTGCTTCTACAGCTCACAAGCGAAATTCTTCTCCAAGAATTATCTGATCAACCGACCCCTTTTCCATAGCAAAAGGGGCTATTTATAGAGGTCTCAGGGGTGAACGTGCCCCCCTAAAAACGCTCCATAATGGGAGTTAACTTCCTCATTATGTGAGCAATTGACCCAATAACGAGGGCAGTTATAACTGAGACGCGGGTTTCGGCCTTCGCGCCTTGGTGCTGAAGCAATACTGAGACGCGGGTTTTGACCCTCACGTCTTGGTGTTGTAGTGATATTGAGACGCGGATTTCGACCCTCGCGTCTTGACGTTGCAGTGAACGCGGGTTTCGACCCTCGCGTCTTGATGCTGCAGTGAACGCGGGTTTCAACCCTCGCGTCTTGATACTGTAGTGAACGCGGGTTTCAACCCTTGCGCCTTGATGCTGCAGAGCCTTGATGCTGCAGTAATGCTGAGACGCGGGTTTCGACCCTCGCGTCTTGATGCTGCGGTGATGGCTATGATTACAACTGCGTCTGGAGTTTTGAACTCTGCTTTTTGATGACTTGTATTTTAGTGATTTTTAGACAGCTTACAATCATCAAAAAGGTAAATCTCCATGGACGAATTCATTGTATACTTGAGCAAAAACTTATAAATCTTTTTTTTTTTTTTATGAGAGTATCAAAAAAAAAAAAAACCTTATAAATCCGTGTCTTGAAAATTTATGTAGAACTTGTTGAGTAGGAAGACAAGAACAACATCCATGATGGTGAATTGGTGCCCTACTGAACTCTCAAACCAGAGACATACGACAGATATGTGTTCATAGAAAACTGCCCATAAACCAAATTCACCACCAAAAATTTTATGTCTCTTTATCAGTAAAATGTATGAATGATTGTCATACAGTTGAAAATGTTGTCTCAAATGTTGTTTACGCAAGATGAAAGCGAGAAAACAACTGATACTAGATAGAACCGCGGTGAGAATAATATTACAGAAGTGCATGTACGTACAATGATAGAGTACAGTAGATACTTTCTACAAACAGGTAGTAAGATTTTTTTTTGTACACCTGACCTTGCTAATATCGGGTTGGGTTCAACTTCTCATCGAATAAATTTACGTGACTGCGGTTAAATTTCTTTTGTTTCAATAAAGACGGCACTTTGAATTTGGATCCTGGGATTTTTCATAACCCATTCTCGTGCTTTTACCACTGAATTAGATATTGACAGCATTAGAGATGAGTATATGTCGGGATTCGATTGGAACTAGGAAGGGCTCCCCGCCGCCCCCTTCAAAACTTTTGGAGCCTTAAGGTCAGTTTGGCTGGAAAAGCCTAATTTGAATATCTGACAAAATCGGAAATCCAAGCGGAAAAACCCAACCTACACCCTTGTCAGAAATCTAGTGTTTTCTACTCCATTTGGAGAGGAAAACTGCAAGGCTGCAGAGAGCCCAATTTTCCCTCTCACCAAACACACAGGCCTCAGAAAATTGCTTGGGGTCCCATAAATTAAGAGAATGACACCTTTTCAGCTCATTTTCTCTAAAACAAATAGGCCCTGGTTCAAGCCCAAACCCAACCCTACCCTGAGCCATAACTTAGCGAGTTCCAACACAGCCGAGCATCCTTGGGTGGGCTCTAAGAATGTTTAGAGATTTGAAAAGAAAAGGAAACTTGGTATTAATAACTTGATAATATTTGCATCTCTCTTTGAGTTAAAATGAAAATGAGATTGTGCCTCGTTCAGACAATAACTTGTGTTTTACTCTTCTTCTATAAATCATAAAATCTATTATAACTCTACTAGATCACTGGAACGTGCAAATGCACGTGCCTCAAATGAAAATATTTTCCTTTATAATTTTGTAAAAAGAAATACGTGTAGCCATTTTAATGTTATATAAACAAATTTGACATGCTCTCTTGTAAAAAAACCATAATATTCCGTCAATGCAACATGTCGTGTTGAAAGAGGCCCTAAATTTCTCTTTTTTTGAATTTTAGTAGAACCCAAAATTCTTTCAGTCTTTATCACATTTAAATAATTCTTAATTTCTTTTTCTTTGAGAGGAAAAATTACATAAATTACCAATCCCCAAATTTATTTTATTTTTTCCCCCTCACAAATTCATAAATTCTTAAAATCATGTCCTCCTCCTTAAAAAGACTCTAATTTCTTTCTAAAAATTTGTGCAAAATATCTAAAATACTAAAACTTGATCTGCCTTTCTCCTCCCTTCAATGGTGGACACTTTCTGAAACTTAGTTTGAAAATCTCCTTAATTATCTCCCTTCCCTTTCAAAATTAAAAAGTCTCTCAAAATCTCCAAAATTTTTCAGAATTCTCAAAAATTTTAAAGACTTCCAAAATTTTAAAAGCCCACAAATATCTCAAAACTCTGAAGCGTCCGAGCACCCAAAGGCCTAGCCTTGGTTCTACCATTGCTGCTGCCGCGAGTTCGCTGGCGTGTTGCTGTTGCTGCCGCGAAGGAAAGAGAAGATTTGCCGGAAAGGAGAGGAAGAGGATCAAAAGAGGGCAGTTTTTGAAGGAAGAGAAGTAGAAGAAAAACTTTTGTTGTTGAATTTTGGTTTGCTCCGATACATCTGAGGAAGAAGAAATTGCAGGGATTTGGTTCATGTGTGTGAGCCCCCACACACATAAAATAAGAGGGTCAATCTCGTATTGACACATGTATTCGCCCTCTTATAATCTCTTATAAATATGTGTGTGAGGACAGTGGCGTACGCAGGATTTTCACTCAGTGGAGGCGGAAATGTCATTCATAAAGTAAGAATTCCTAATTGACACACTCAGTGGCGTACACAGGATTTTCACAGAGGAATTTTACTCAGTTAAAATGTTATACTCATTAATTAACCAAGAACATGAATATTAACTAATAAATATGTATTCTAAACAACATAATACTTAAAATTTTGTAATGGGTTCAATTAGATTAATGACCAGTGCCCTTTCTTCAAAATCAGAACATATAGCAACTCTTAAGTAAAGCAAAAAATAAGAAACATATGATTAACACATTATTAACCAACATACATCAAACAAATAAACAAAACCTAGATACATGTAGGATACATAACTTAAAAGAAAAGTTATGTCAGAATCAATAGATTTGAAGTACGTACCTTAAAATTAATTTAGCCCCTCGTCTGCGTTGTATTAGTTGTCAACCGATGATGCATTGCAAAACGTAGGGAAGGGTTCTAGTATCTCAATTCTCAACACTACTGAACACAACAAATTTTCCCATTCTTTAATAGACAAATTTAAAAAATAAAGAAAAACCGCATTATCTGTTCCCATAAACCTAAGGAAACATTTTTAACTAAATTTCTCTACTTTCTCCGCAAAAATAATGAAATTTATCGACAAAAAAGCATAAAAGGAAACCAAAAAAAAAAAAATTTATAGCCAAAAGACCTGTTTCAGCTCTTCTACCACATCTCTCCGCTTCATCTCCTCTTCTGGCGACAGTTTCAATCTCTCTTTCAACATAAACTGAAACAAGAACAATAAGAATTTGACAATCACTCACTGAAAATCAAAAAAAAAAAATCAACAAGAACTCATTCAAAAACTCAGACCAATCAGCTGAACCAACATCTGCGAGATCTGCTGGTCAAGCTGGAGCCAGGTGGTCGGATCAAATCGTACTGCGGTCGAAAAATTAAAGGGGATCGGGTACCCAGGCCCAAGTCTCGCCATAGAGAATCCATCCGCCGCCTCTAGTGGAGGCGGAGGCAGGAGGGGCAAGGCTCTTCTGGAGCTCAGAGTCTCGGGCAGAGAGAGAGAGAGAGAGAGAGAGAGAGAGAGATCGAGGTTGTCTGTATGCGCTAGGGTTTTTTGAAGGCGATCGAGGCCGAGAGGCGAGAGCACTGTGGGCTGAGTTTTTGTGAAGAGGTTTTTTTTTATGAACGAAGCGGGCGGTTATTTCATTTACAACCCGGTCCAAAGATCCAATTTTGTGAACGAAGCGGGCAGTTCTGTCTTTTTACAATCCGACCCATCCCAAATGCCCTATACTGCTCTGTGTGCATGGATTTCAATGGGGGCGACCGGCCCCACTCGCCCTCACCTGTGTCCGCCAATGCTCTTGGCATGGATACTTGATATGTTTTTTTTGCTTCCGTAATTTCTATTTTGCCAATACTTCTTCCTACATATCCTTTTCTGTTTATGAGTTTTTAGCATATATCCCCTCAAAAACTTAGCATTTTGCTTATTTAACTCTCAAGAATTCTTTTTGCGTGCATACCCTTCTAATTTTAAAGAGTTTGCAGGTATACCCCCTACTAATCACAACTTTATTCAATATGACAAAAATGCTCTTTGCATAATCATATTAGTAACATATTTTTACATATAATACTTTAATATCAATATTATATTTTGGAAATATGGATTCTCTATTATAGCAAAATATCAATAATAAATAATATTTTTAGTGATGTATATGATAAAGGATATTCAAGTCTACCAGTTCTTTAAAGAAATATGACCACTTTCATCTATACTTTCTATTATTTCTTTACAAATATAATCTTTTTAAATAGAAATGCAATACAAAATGCATAAATTTTATTTGCAAATTAAACTTTGCATATGATTTATATAAAAGAATGATGTTTCCTTTAGGGTATATATGCAAAATTTGAATTTCCAAGTGTATGTTTACACTTATGCTTTATTGAAGAAATTTGTAACTATATGCATAAATTTTATTTACAAATTAAACTTTGCATATGATTTATATAAATGAATGATGTTTCCTTTAGGGTATATATGCAAAATTTGAATTACCAAGTGTATGTTTACACTTGCAAACTCTTTAGAATTAGAAGGGCACGCAAATAGAGATTTTTGAGGAATAAATAAGTTAAAAGCAAAACTTCTGCAGGTGTGTGTGTGTGTGTGTATAGGGGTTATTGTACCTCAGCCGGCAGGTTGAGAGAGTTTCTCAGCCGGGAGGACGTGGCTGAATATATGCCACATATCGGACGCAGAGTGTAGGCGTCAAAAAAATCAAAAAAGATCCCGCCTAAACAATCGTGAAACAAATTGACAAAAATACCCCTTTTTAATTCTAAACAGGAATAAAGTAATCGACAAACAAAATTTCAGTTGAATATATCTACAGTTATAAAATTCGTAATTTTACTACATCGAAAAATATAATTAAAAAAAATTTGGATCAACATAATGTAAAATAACCAGAAGCATTGAAAATTTAAAAAACATGCCATGGTCGCAGACTTAATACAATATAACTTTCAATTTTATATGACAACTGCGACACAGTCGCACTCACTAGTCGCAATCATAGTATACCAAAACTTTTTTATATAACGTCTGCGACCCTAGTCGCATTCTATCGTACAGTAATGCGACCTCCTTCAGTACTGCGACCAAAGTCGCAATCTTCTTTCGCATGCCTTATGTATTAAATGAAAGTAATTAATATTCTTTCTACCATGATACAACAACAATCTAGAAAAAAGAGATGCAATAATGTTAATATCGATAAAGGAAAGATCTGCACCATACGTAATCTAAAGATATAGGCAAACAATTCTATAAAAAGTTAATTTGTACTTCAAGTATTAAACCTCTGGCAAAAGAAACTCTTCGGATTCTCCCGCAATAAATCTTCAATTAAATATTTAATTTTTTTTTACCACTTCCTACCGTACTCAACCCTCACCTGTAACAATTATTATTACTATTCATGTTCTTCCACAATATTGACCTTTATATAATGCTTGTAACTAATATATTATCTCATACCTGAAAACTATATTTTTGCTCTTCCTTTTCAATTTGATTTCAAAAACTTCCAAAAAACAATTCATTCTTAAATCATGTCTTCCCCATCTTCTTCCTCTGAACACTTGGATTTCAACTTCAATCGTTCCCCCACCGGTCCTTTTTCTTCAGGATATTTCAGTGAATCTGATACCAGTCTGGACTTCACTCCTTTTGCCTATCTCACTACATCAAATAATGTATTAACTGATCCTCCTATTCATGAGGATAATGAAGATTTCATGTGGGTTTGTGAGGAAGACATTATTCCTCTGCCACTTGACGGAGACATGCTTGATGAAAGCATGTCCTCTGATGCTGTAGGCTCGCTTTCTCGCAACGGGTCAGACGAAGAGCTTGATAGAGACGATCCATTCTGGGAGTTTATCGGTGAAACAAAAAAACCTCAAAAACAGGAAGATGATGAGGAAATAAGTGATGAACAGGAAGAGCAGAAGTATGAAGACGACGAATCTGCTTATGATAGTGATAATGACGAAGATTAGGATTTCCTGATCTTCTGATATTCAACCTTATTTTGTCTTCTTTTAAACGCTTTTAATTCTGTTTTTTTGCAAGGTCTCTTTCTCACTATATTAACTTATAAGCTCTTTTAATTACATATCAAACTGCGACTGCTGTTCTTAAACACTGCGACCATAGTCGCAGTGCTACTACGCATGCAATAAGTAAAAAATAATTCATACTTTATAAGCAAAACATATAAAAACATACGTAAACTGCGACTATAGAATCAGTACTTATTCACCGTTATTACATTTAATTTAGCAAAAAAAATTCATCAAGAAAAATGCAGTCGAGGGTACTGCGACCATAGTCGCAGTCCATGATCGCATACTATATGTAAAAACCAATTTAATAGTTCATAGGAGGATCAGACAACAGTCAGAAATGAAGAACAAAAAAAATAAAATAATACGTAAACTGCGATTATACAATCACTCTAGTTAATACTGCGACCATAGACGCGGTAGTGCGACCATAGTCGCAGTCCATGATCGCATACTATATGTAAAACCAATTTAATAGTTCATAGGAGGATCAGACAACAGTCAGAAATGAAGAACAAAAAATATAAAATAATACGTAAACTGCGATTATACTATCGCTCTCGTTAAGTACTGCGACCATAGACGCGGTAGTGCGACCATAGTCGCAGTCCATGATCGCATACTATATGTAAAAACCAATTTAATAGTTCATAGGAGGATCAGACAACAGTCAGAAATGAAAAACAAAAATATAAAATAATACGTAAACTGCGATTATACTATCACTCTAGTTAATACTGCGACCATAGACGCGGTAGTGCGACCATAATCGCAGTCCATGATCGCATACTATATATAAAAACCAATTTAATAGTTCATAGGAGGATCAGACAACAGTCAGAAATGAAGAACAAAAAATATAGAATAATACGTAAACTGCGATTATACTATCGCTCTCGTTAAGTACTGGGATCAGACAACAGTCAGAAATGAAGAACAAAAAATATAGAATAATACGTAAACTGCGATTATACTATCGCTCTCGTTAAGTACTGCGACCATAGTTGAGTCCTTGATCGCAGTATACATTACATGCGAAAAAAAGTAAACTGCGACTATATTAAAAATCATTAAATATCAAATGAGATAAAAAAATTAAAGAAGCATTCAAATTAGTTTCGTGATTTAATAAAAAAATGTTGGCAGTTTGGCCGCAGTTATAAAAGATAATTGTCACAAAAATTGAATAACGTCAAAAATATAAAAATATAATAAACTATACATATCCACTGTCTTTTACCAACAGAGTAGCTTTTCATAAGGGGTATCTAGTAATTTAACTTCTTCTTATAAGCGGGCCGCAAGTTAGTGGCGTGACAAATCTTGAACCACGTCACCGCAGGCTGATAGAGTTCTCTCAGCTGCAGGCTGATATACATTTTTCTCATATATATATATATATATATATATATATATATATATATATATATATATATATATATATATATATATATATAGTGAGTTGATCCCCTAAGAACGGTTCTCACGAATTCATGTGAGAACTTTCACGTGGGCCGCCGGATCTGATAGAGATCTATTTTTATTTGATTTGATCTATCTGATCCGACGACCCACGTGAAAGTTCTCACAGAAATCCGTGAGAACCGTTCTCAGAGGATCAGCTCCCTATATATATATATATATATATATATATTATATATATATATATATATATATATATATATATATATATATATATATACACACATGCATGCATGCATGCAAGCAAGCAAAAACCCTCTGATAATTCATTATCATTCATGTACCATTATTTTAGGTGGCATATAAAATCAAATCAAATAACAAAAAAAAGGTGCTCACTTTCCGTCTCTCTTTTTCCCTCCCCTAAACTCTCTCTCGGTTTCTTTAAGGTCTACCAATGCAGATCCATCATTGCCTCGCTAAAACCTGACGGACATGGCAAGAATCACCAAACCTGCACTTACGAAGAGTAATGCTTTGAAAAATATGTGATTCGTTAAGTGAAAAACGCCCCACCCAAACAGCTAGAAATTCCAGCAGGCAAAGATCATATAGCCTAATTTGACTGCAAGTTGAATAAGCTGTGACACTAAAAACTGGCCAATCAACAACAATGGTCTCGCATTCAGACTCTTTTTCGGCAATCTCCAATTGATTCTCTTGATTCAGCCACATATAACTTTCATTGCACGTCTCTCAAAATTTGAAAAGTTAAGCAAGCTCATAAAAAGTCTATTGTTAGCAGTATGTATTTCTACCCGCATGAAAACTTTCTACTTGCAACCACAAAGACAGAATCACATAATTCTTGTGGATATTTTTTTTCCCAGTCAGCAAGAGGGAAATGTAAACTGATAATTGTTAGAGAATAGTATTAGAATTAGAATTATATAATACTAATTGCATTAGAAATATAGGTTTTCTTATAATGTAACTGTAATACCTATATATTCGAACATTGCCTTCATCAAGAATACATACTTCTGAGTTTCAACTTGATTTAACATGATATGAGAGCCTTTCAAAATTCAAAAAATTTCTTTGTTGATCGTTATCGACAAATTGTTTACGCATTTGCGCTGAGCCGTGTTTATGTAGCATGTGCCTAGCCCCAAGTCACCTTCCGCCTTTTGTCTCATCAAAGCCTTCTCATAATCACACTGATGAAGTGGTCTCAACTCAATTTTCTGCAATATCCATGCAAAAGTTCCTTCTCATAATCACACTGATGACCTGGTCCCTCATCTCAGCATCATCATCATTGCGTCCTCAGGACTCAGCCATCCAGCTCCCCAACTTCAGCGACTGCGACCCACGACTCCAATGCTTGCGACCTCTCGTGTCTTCTCCTTTAACGGCTTTGCCGCAGCCTTTTCTCATGACTAGATCTAACATGCTTTTTCTTCTTTGATTATGGCTTTCTTCTCCGAGCACCGGCTTTCTTCTCGAAATTTGTCCAATGTCGTCAAGTTCTCCGACGACTTCTTTGTTCAGGCAAGGCATCTTCATCCTCATCGGCATCTTCATCCTCATCGATCAGCTCTTCCACTAGCAATCGTGTTCTCTCCTCTGACGGATATATCACTAACTGTCTCTTCTCATAAATTTCCGTTGTCTATTCTCCTTTCGTCGGTCCCTTGTTGTACTAAGTTTGAGGATCTCTTTAAAATATTTTTCTACGAATCTCTCAAAAACACGTTCATCTCCTCTTTTCTAACTAATTTTTTTTTTATCAACAGATTTCACACTGTGCCAATGTCGATCAAGCTTCAAGCTAAAAAGACACCATGAGAGACACCGTGAGCTTTCAGAGATCAAGCTTCAAACTAAAGAGACACCGCGAGCTTTCAGAGTCCACCTTGTTTGTTCTAAAGAGATTTGCAGGCTCAAACTCACCTTGCCACGAGCAAAAAAGACCTAGATTAATGTCCAGAAAGTGTTTCGTTATCAATTGGAAATCATCTCTCCTCCTCAAAAGATGCTCTTTACCATCCAACATCTCTTTGTTGTCATCCGCACCCATCCAAACTCTTGATGTTTCATCCATCATGAGTTTGTGGTGGTGCTTTTAAGAATACAAGTTCTCTCAAAACTTCTTGTGGGATCTACAGTAGTTTTCAGCAGACATTTCTCAAATTTTATTATTATTATTATTATTTTCATTCAAACTCACAATTTTCATCAATCGTAGAGTTTGTGAGGGCTGTTAAAAAATAGTATTAGAATTAAGATTATATAATACTAATTGCATGAGAAATAGAGATCCTTATCATGTGATTATAATGTCTATATATTCGAGCATTACCCTGATTAATAATACACAATTCTCAATTTCTTCAACTGATTTAACACCAATATAATTTTGTAATACAAACCATAAAATCACATGAAGCACCAAAATCATAAGCATCCATAGTCAATTGCCATTTAAAGCACAATAAAATGGCATCCAGACTGAAATTCAATAGATGTTCAAATCATGGTTTTAGATATCGTTTCGATACATATTGGCAGTATCGTATTAGTTTGACGTACCTGATACAAAATTAACCCCATAATATCAGCCGACATCGGGGCCGATATAGACGATTTTACCGACATTGACGCTCGATATTGCCGATATTGATGCTAAAACCTATTAACCGATACCGATACCGAGATTTTAAACCATGGTTTGAATGTAAACCAAAAAAGCACACTCATCAATATTGTTTCGCAAAACTAAAAAAGAAAGTAAGTAGTTGTTTTTTGGAAACTAAAATAACAAGACTATTACTTTGGCAAGCCATAACATCCACAAAATCAAATCACAATGAATAAATAAGTTTTAAACATTTCTACGTATTTTGCAAAATTTAAGTTTAAAATGTCACCCTGTAAATGAAACATATTATAGAGAAAACTCTAAACAAGTCAAAAATTAAACTTTGGCATATGGCTATAAATAATTCTCTCTGCAATTTTGAAATCCATAATTTATATAAAAGCCTTCCAAATTAATTCATTTCTATAGTGCCTTTAATAATTGAAACTGAAGCTACAAAATAACTATAAAAATCTAGTTCAAGAATAAAAAAAATGACTCAATTGCGATGGTGCAATGATTTGTATCAAGTTAAACTCATACGCAAAGATGTATTACCTTTTGGGTGATAACTGTCATAGACTTGCTGGCCAGAAATTGTAGGTCTTGTTTCAGCTACCATTGTCCATCCAGTTTTCAGCTTCAATCTTCCAGGCAATTTAGTCACCGTAGCAAGCTGTCACTAAATAAATAAATTTTTAAAAAGCAACAAAAAAACAGCAATACAACAAACTTTCTGATCCAGCTTCTCAAAACACATGTAACAGTTGGATTTAAAAGGTTGGCCCACCAGATAAATTAGACATAAGCAGCACTGCTTTAAGAAATTTACCTTCAGGAATGCCTTCTCTCAGCAGCACAGTACATAGTCCTCTCACCGTGCCCGAAGTCCACACTGTTTCAGCCGGGAATCAGTATGCAGACTATGTCACAGGAAAATATCTCATGAGTATTTCTCGTGTGCTTTTAACACCCAACATCATCCAGTTTTAGTGAACGTTGTTTCAAGGAACCAAATCACCAACTGAAGTTTTTCTTCCCCTGCGGCTCTTATTACAATTAACAACAAAAACTAACAGCAAGAAGACAAATATAACTTTTGTAAGGACAGTGAGCACAATCTAGCATAATGAAGAAACCACTAAGATGTACAGGCCCAATTTCTCCAAGAACCTATCCAGCTGTTTCACTAAGCCATCCTCTTTTTGATTTGTAAATCTCATCCTTGATTTGCAATCTTCTTAAAAGAACACAGATTGTGTGGAATTGAATGTATATTTAGATTAAGATACTAAATGTCTTGGAAGACTCACTCCCTTCAGCTAAAATGAATTATCAACAATGTACAGAAACTCAAAGTCCCAAGGCTTCCTTTGTTCAGCAGGCTCATGTGCGTCAACTCCAACTCTCCTCAACTTGTCGCTAGATTTGTGCACCAACTTCGACTATTAAAGCATCATATTTCACCTTGGAGAACTTGCTAAAACTTGCAATGGGTAATCACAATGGATGATTTATATACCACAACAATTTAACATATCTGAATTGAAATTTTCTGTTAAACTCCAACTTATGCATGTAGTATTCTTTTATTGTTGAAAACAGTATTACTTGTACTTGGACACAGGACTGGTGTCAACTGTCAAGTATCCACATGTCCTGAACTGCACCACATGGGAACCTTCTAAAAATCTGATACAATGATACGGCTATATTTCCATAGGTATGCATGAAAATAAGCATGCAACCATGTAATAAATGAGTAATCATCTAAATAAATTGGCGCAGAGTTTAAAAAATGATCTTCGATGTTTATTTGATACTGCAAAAGATCCAAAATTGTGACAGAACTGTGATAGTGTCACAGTTTCATTACGTCAAGCGTCCTTGGAGTGTTCTATAGAGTCCTCAAGTGTCCAAAATGTCCGAGTGCCGACTTTGTTTTAAATATCGGCCGAGTCGGCCGAGATATAGTCCGATATCTTCTTTTTTTCATGTTGTCGATACGATATAAGAAAATCATTCGTCATATCGTTTGCAGCAAAAACATCCGATATTTCAACCGATATTTCAATATTTGAAATATCGGCCGATAAATCGTCCGATATATCGCCCGATATGAAATAATTTATTTATTGCACGATTACATGCAAATGTACATTATTTTTTATTGTCTTTACTTGCACGTTACAAAATTTTTATTAGATAGATGATATCTATGACACTAAACCAACTTTTAGTTATCAATATTTTATTATATATAGTGTCTAATATAAACGCCCGATATGCGCGCGTATCCCCGATATCTCCCCCGATATCCGATATGAAAAACCCCCATCCGATATGATCCCGATATTCGATATTTAAAACCTTGGTGTCTGAAACATCAAATAATCTAGATGTGTGTACTAGAGTTTACAAAATAAACAATTTACGTTTATTGAATCTGTTTGTTGTGCAGATCATGACGAACATTTTTTAGCATCTAGTGGGGTGTGATGGATCACAATATTGCATGTGGCAACAACTATCTCCACATGTATTATATTAAATATCTTCATGCATGCATGTGTGTCTAATAATGAACAAACAAGCAATCAATAGTTTGATACACTAGAGCTAGATTTTTTTTTTTTTTTTTTACTTGATATAATCTTGACATTTTCATAAACATACACCCATACAGAAATGGACCGGTGATATCATTAGATGGACTCATTAGAGTGCCCTGTATCCACAACTTTCCCAGGACCCAGAAAAGAGGGGAAAGAAAACTGCAAAGACTATTCTAAGCAACATTGCCTGTAAGTTCACTCATCCCATGCATCATATGCTAAGCTCATGTTTTCCATATATGTACTTCAGCGCTTTGTTGTACTTGTGGATAAACTCTTGATTCACTAGAGAATGCATCCAGTACATCTGATGCTCAAATAGGAAAAGTTGCAGCTGTTAAATAAAATTCTCTACTTGTCGCTCAATTCTAGTAGGTCAGCCACCTACCTTAGGTGAACCAACTCCAACTATTACAGTTACATATTTCACCTTGGAGAACTTGCTAAAATATTGCAATGGGTTAGTATGATTTAATGTGATCTACTCAAAGCTTCCACCACGTCGCAACACTCTAGGCATACTGATCAATATGTCCAGCAATCTTAGCTAACTACTAGACGAACTGGATGAAACAATGAATTTTCTTCCAACTTATCTCTGCATATTTTGATGAGGAGTTAAAAATTCTGTTCATGCAGACTAATGTAGGGTTCTCTCTGAAACAATGGTTAGCATGTTTTAGTATTACCAAATTCATCCACCTATGGAAGTGCTTTAAGACGTTGCCTTGAATAAGTTCAGGCTTACTAGAGAAGAAGAGATCATGAGGGAACATTTGATGACCTTGTGTTGGTGGTGGACAACTACAATGTCTTGCACCTTTTATCTTCAACCAATGCCTTGCGTTGCACCTCAAACATCAAGAGACAATAAGCATTGCATGAGTAAGTGAAGTAAGTATTATGCCTCTTCAAGCAGAACATAAGAATTACGAACTCTTGTCCAGGAACTCGATACTCAGTTACATCCATCTTAAACATGCATCTGAACTGGGTTCATAACCGAAACATCAATTCTAAGAGGAAATTGACAAGAATTAGACACCCCTGCCTAGTAATGTGCTCCAAACCAAAAACTGAATTTCATACTACAAACGGCGACTAATGTCAGTTTCATAAATTTTGCATAATATGGAAAACTAGGTAATAAAATGTTCATAGCATTTTTCCCAGTTCAGACAACCAAGGATGGACTAAAAGTTTTACATGATGTATAGCAGTCCACATTTTCCATATCATCCAGCAAAACAAATGATTCTTCCATACCTGTCAAACCACTAATACCACAGGTCTAAGCTAAGATCTTCCAGTGGCTATGATTATCACATGCCAAAGCCAGAAGTACCACATGGGATATCATATAATAGTTCATGATGGTTATACTAGTTTATAGAACTTGACTAAAAGCATGAATAGCTACTTAAGCATTGTCTTCTTCCATTTTCCAATTTTTCAAGCATTTTGCATTTATGTAACTTTGAAAACTGACAAAATCTATATCAATTGATTCTTCACTATGGATGGGTGTACCAGCATCGGACGCCTATGTGTACGGATACTCTTATTATGAAGTCATATCGTATCAGACACACATGTTGTGCGTACTTTTTTGAATTTGTCATGTGTCAGCGTGTCGTGTCCATGTTGGCATTGTTTTAAATATCGGCCGATATACCGGTATATCGGCCGAGATACCGGTATTTTATCCAAAACGATACGATAAGTGCAAAAATTTACCGGATATCGTTTTGGACCGATATTGGCCGATATATCGCCACGTGGCCGATATATCGGCCGATATCTAAGATGAAATATTCAATATATCGGCCCTTATAGTTACTTATTTGGATAATAATTATTATTTTTTGCTTGAGAGATTGTTTTATTTTATTTTATGTTCATTATGGTATTTCAATGATGTTTTTATATGATGTTTGGATAATAACTTAATTCTTTTAATAATGTCTTATATGTATTTACTGTTGATATATCAACTGGTATTTAGTATCATATCGCGATATATCACCCGGTATTCGATATCCGGTACATAATTTTGCCGACCGGTATATCGCCGATATCCGATATTTAAAACACTGCATGTTGGTGTGTGGTTATGTACGTGACTCCATGAAATAGTGGACTGGACATATATCATAAAAATGTCAAAGAATATCGAGTCTTGTATGACTCGTTCTTGTAAATAACCAACGGGAGAAAGCCATATCATAAAAAGTCAAAGAATCTAACACCCATGTTCTTCAATTGTCTTTACCTAATAATATCATTAGTGCATTTGTTATCTTGAAATTCTTAGCATTCCTCACTATTTGCCCATTTAAGAGGTGTAAATGCCATATCATCATTTTTTTGGGCAGACCGCAATTGGCATTATTTTATTATTAAAATCATGCATTCACATCTATGAGAAGATCAAACGAGATTCAGATATATGGATCGTTGTTATCTAGAAGAGAATTTCACACTCACTACCTGTGTGTAGCACTTGTATCCATATCCATAGGAAAAGCAACTTGAGCATATTAGTTCACCACCAACTCTAATTTTGAATGCAACAACAAGTAAGGATGTCTCTTGTGTTCATTCGAAAATAGTGGATGGGTTTAAAATGAAGCAAAAATTTGTTCCCTTGCTTCAAATATTTATGAGACAGTTCAAGGGCAGGATTAGGTTGGTCCTGATTAGACAACTTGAGTCCTTTTAGAGATAATTGATTAGGTTAAATATAGTTTTTCATTAGAAATCTGTTGGCGTCATGTCTATTTCGTATCAGAGTTTATTAGACCATCCAATTCATCAAATTGGTTATACATAATGCCCAAAATTGAGCTCAAAAAGCTTCACTCCAAAGACCCATGTTATGCAGGAGGGAAACTTCTGCTTCAAGCCATGTTCAAAAGACACCGATGGCACTTGTTGCACACACATTCCAACACTTCTAAATGTGTAAACAATTTTACAATATAATTTTAATTCAACCACTTACCATATTATTCTTTGATGATTTTTCATTTTCCTCACATACATTTGACATATAATATGTGAATATTTATTAATTTCTTTAAAATTAATACAAAGAGATTGCATTACTTGCAAGTTAAGAGTAAAATCATAAGAAAATTAGACTATGCTACTGAGAGAAAGAAGAACAAGACCAACTCTGTTATAATGTCAATGACATGGAGCATTCAGTTCTCATCATTTAGCCACATTGAGTTAAATAAGTTCCCCTGTGTTAATTTTAAGCTAACTATTCCCAGCAACATGAAAATGTGACAATGCCCATAAGCGAAGGAAGCTTGCTGGGTTCGCATTAAAGAAACATCAATTTCATCATTTTTCTCAATTAATCTTTGTCTTTTTCCAATATCTGCATACAATCTTTTGCAACATTTTCTATCTCCAATAAAATCCAAAAGACCTCATTTAGGCCCATAAAAAAGAGACTTTCTTTCTGTGTGCCAAAGGAGACCAAAAAAAAAAAGAAACAATTAAAAAGAGCTGACTACTGGTACCTTGATCTTGCCGCTGGCACACGTTAAGACTCCGTCGTTTTCTTCACCCACATCATACCCCTGCCGCCGCTGCCGGACTTAACCGACGGTCTCCCCCCACCACGCCCCCAACTTCCGAAACCCTGTCCCCTCACCCTCCTCCTCCAATTCAAATTCAGATCCGAAACCCGCTTCTCGATATCTGCAGCCAGACCCGACTCGGATCCCCTAACCCTAACAGGCCGATAGAATCCGTTAACATCCACCGTAACCCGTGACGTTTTCTTCTCCTTCTCGCTCTTCCGAGCTCCGAATACGTTCCTCCCCTCAGACCCGTTAACATCTACGACGGTTACTTTCGTGATTTTCTCCCCTTTCTCCGTCGTCGGAGCTCCGAATCCCTCTCCCACCGCCTCCGACCCGTTACGGCCGAGGGGCATTTCCGTCACTTCTTCTTTCCCCTTCGAAGGCTGCTCCCTTTTGTTCTTCCTCCGTTTCCCCATCCTCTTCTTCTTCTTCGATTCTTCGAGAGTCGCAGGCTCCATCTCCGATCTTCCATTCACCGCCACCTGCGCCTCGGGATTCGCGCTGGAGTACGGTCGCCCACCCCTCGACAGCTGTGCATCGGGTTTCGCTCTCCCGCGCTGACCATACGGCCCCTCATTCTTCTGCTTCTTCTCCGACTCTTTGTGAGCCGAGCTCTCGAGATCCGTCGAGCTCCCTTTCACCGCCACCTGTCCATCACGATTCGCGCTCCGCCTCCGGGCCCGGGCCCAGGCCCTCTCTTGCCGCCGCATCCGATTGTACCAATTCTTCGATCCTAGGGTTTTGGGCGGGTTTCTGAGAGATTCTTCTTCCTGCTCGAGCTTTCGAAGCCTCTCCTGCTCTTCTTCTTCTTCCTTGAGCTTTCGAGTGCGCTCCTCTTCCCTCTCTCTTCAGCCTCTCCTCCTCTTCTCGCTTCTCTTTGAGCTCTTTGAGCTTTCTTAGGGTTACGAAATTGGGAGGGATCATAGGGTTTCGACTCATCTTTTTTTTTTTTTTCTCCTTCTCTGATTTCAGTTTCGATATTTTCCCCCTCAATTTTGCGAGTGAGGAGCGATTTATAGCCATTAACTGTTGCATTGCCGTCTCATAGTGGGGCCCACAATCAACTGACTTTTCGGACAAGAAAGATTCTACAGTGTGACCGGCAATAGCAGGTCACTGGTGCTTTGAAACCTGCAACGTGGTATTTCACCGTACCGTTGCTTTGGCTTGATTGGCTCCCAGCACAAGTTTGTGCCTTTTGTAGAGCGAAAAAACAAATTTGGAGAAACTTTGAAAAATAATAGCTTTTTTAATTTGAAAACATTAAAAAAAAAAAACAGAGAATGCAGCTAATAGTCGCGGCGGGGTTGTGTGTGTTGGTTGGGTGTGTGTGGTGGGGGGGGGGGGGGGGGGGGGGGGGGTGGGCGGGTGTTGTATAAAAAGGGTGTCCGTAACATTACTCATAGCACTTAGGGGTAGAGATGGGACGAATCATAGGGATGGATATTGGGACAAATCGGCTGATTTGTTCTGTTAGTCCAACGGATTAAATCTGTTATGAGACGGGTTTTAACCCGCCTCATAACGACTCCAATGAGACGAATCAAACAATCAGGAAAATAATCAGGAAATGAATCAGAGCTCTTGACCTAATTCATTACCTGGATTCGCCGAGACGAGTTGGACCCATATCGAATTTTACTATTATTATTTATTTGAAAATTTCAAATTTCCCATAATAGTAATTTTTTAAGATGTTGAGGGTTAAAAAATAAAAAAGTAATATAAGGGCTTAAAACTAATTTTTCCCTCACACAGATATATAATAGCATAGGGCTTAATAAAAAAAGAAGCGTCGGGGAAAATTTTTCCCGACCCGATTCGTTTCGTGATTCGTCACGGGACGAATCCGACCAGTCAACCCATATGGATCCGTATCCATACGGGGCGAATACGGGTTGGACCCGCATTCACACTGTTCTACTCATACGAGTCACACAATGTGAATAGGGGTGGTCGATCTGCCCCGATAGCCACCGCTACTTGGGGGAAAGTAGGCATCAATTATTTGCACTTAGGAGCTATGTTTGGTTAGATGTGAAAGTCAGAAAGTGAGAGACCTCATTTCTCACTTTCGTTGTCCATCCAAACACCAGAAAAAGAAAATAAGAAAACTTTTTGTCATTTTCTCTTTTACACAACCTTTTTCCCACAAAATGCTACAGTTAATTTTGTGGTGATATAAATCTCATTGGTAATAAATTGAAGCTCAAATAATTAATTTTGTGCTCACGTAAATCTCACTTGTACTCTAATTACAGTCTAATTTTTCATAATTAATATTTATTTTAATATTAACTTGTGGTCAACTTTTCAATTTTCACATTCACATTACCATCCAAATACCAGAAAAGACATTACATTTTTTTAATTACACCTCCCAACTACCATCCAAATACTGAAAAAGAAACAAAATTTTCATTTTTCAAAAAGAAAAAAAAAATCCTACTTCTCACTTCCTCACTTTCACCCGCTTCCTCCAGACAAAAAACATACATCATAAACATCTTATGAAATATATTATAAATTACTTCATCAGAAACTTCACCTACTTGCCTATTCAAGAGATTTACTCCCATCAACTACACAATTGTGATGATTTTTTGAACTAAAAAGTTTAGAGCCACTATTTTTGACTAGTGGTTCATAAGAGATGTAAAAAAAAAAAACTACATATGAAAGCTACAAACAATTTGTAAGACCAGTTTAATGCAATTCACGACTGCGCGGCACAAATTCCATTTTTTATGGGAGTTTTTTTTTCTTCAGTGCAGATTCATTCTCCGCGCTGTAAAGACTGAAAAATAAAAATACAATTTTTCTGCAGAATAAAGTGTTGGTTCTCTAAAAAACCAAAATACGAAAGCGACAGAATTAAAAAAAAGTACCTATGGAGCCCGCATTTTCTCTTTCCAGCCCCTAAGAATTGGCCTTTTCAAAATGAGGTGGCATACACTTTTGAGCGAAAGAAAAAAAAAAGGAAAAGGGGAAAAGCAAATTTTTCCATTAATCAAAACACAATCCCCACCAGATTATGAAAAATCTATTGCCCTGAGACTAACAACTCTTTCTATATTTTGGCTTTCCCCAAAAACCAAACACAGCCATAAACTTACCATCTGGCCAGCATTCTGAAGCACTACAAATTGCAATATTTAAAATCCTGATTGATTATTTCAAAATGCAACTTTGCTAATTTTAATACCCTCATAATGATACATTTTTATCACAGCCAAAGAAGCTACAGAGTCGAGAAATTTCCAAACGAAAATAGGAAAGAACAGCAGAAAGGAAAGAAACTTGAAACCATGCCCCAAAACAAAAAGGAAAACAAGAAAGGAGGGGAAAAAAATAGAGTATAGCCAGCCAGATATTTTTGGGCCATTAGAAAGGTTTGTGATGTGTCAATCACCGGCCATGCATCCTCTGATCAAAGTACAAGCAACTAATCATAGCTAAATTCACCGACATAAAACTATAACAGGAAAAAAATTTCATGTAGGGCGTGTTTGGTTGCAAGGAAGTGAGCGGAAGTAAAAAATGAGAAAGTATAATTGCTCACTTCTCTACATATTCAAACATCAGAAAAAGAAAATAAGAAAACCCATTTTCCTTTTCTTCTCTCTTTTACACAACCATTTTCAGATTTCCAGAGTGCTACAGTTAATTTTATGATCATGAAAATCTCATTTGTAGTAATTGTTTAATTATGTAAATCTCACTTGCATTTTAATTATAATCCATTTTTTTATTTTTCTTAATTAATTTTTATTTTAATATTATTTTACAGTCAACTTTGTGGTCAACTTTTTCATTTCCACTTCCACATTACCATCCAAGCACCAGAAAAGACAATATTTTTCAAACCATACTTCCTAACAACATTCAAACACCGAAAAATTTACTAACCAATTCCCAAGTTCCAAAGGAACTATTATTACTTCCTCACTTCCACCCTTAACCAAAGAGCCTCGTAGTTGCAAATAAAAAAAATTATTAGCAAGGGCTCAAAGAAAACTGATAAAAGATTGCATTAAATTCAGGAATTTTCCTTTACGCAAGCTCTCCCACTGAAGGATCTGAGCTCAGAGACCCCTGCAACATCACAAGATAAGAAGATTAAACATCGTTACAAAAACAAATAAATCAGAGGAAATCTGCAGCGAAAATATAACTCAATGCAATGCATCATTAGTGGACGTATACGAATTTAAGAGAATGAACACATTTTGGTAGTGTCCAAAATCCAAATGTAATGAATGTTAATATTACACACTAAGCCCAAGAAATACAAGCTTTACATGCTCTTGATCCATTTATTTGTCACGTCCAGGATCAGAATTATAAACAGACACATCATAGCACTTTCAAATGAAAGGGAAAAATAAGAAAATTCTGGGTACAGATTACATATGAATACTATCACACTCAACATCAAGAAAGCAAAACCCTTGACGAGGAACTAAGCAATTAAAACTATTCACACACAGGGTTTTACAGTTCTCTTACCTAGTAACCATGCATCATCATGAATATTGGAAAGTATAGGTAAAATTAATGAAAACCACGCGATGGCACTACCTCACAATGATACTCATGGATCCACCCCCTTCATTAGATATTGCTCATCAAAGAAGTAATAAAAGACGAGAATCAACAAGGAATAGCTCCATCAACATCGTCGCTGTTGAATGGAGGATAAGTTGACAACCATCTAGACAAATCTTTGACTTCTCCTATTAGGTCCTTGGCACCAGAGTATTGAGGAACTTCACCACTGCTTGGTTAGACTTTCCTACCCAACAGAAGTGCATTTAAACAGGCTAGGTATTCCGACCCAACAATTGGACTTCTTCGGTTCTCATTACAGCCCTCATCTATGCAGAGTAATCATGGTTAGTGTCAAGTTAAATGCAGTTTCCAAAAGATTCTTTGACAGATCATGCCACAATCTAAGAAATCAACCATATGCAATAAGAATTGTTATTTTAGGTTATAGATTATTACATCTACTCAATTCAACTTTTTGTGTCAAGCCTGACTGGTCCTTGACATCCCACTCTGAAAATCATTTCAAAATTCATGCAAAATGTCTCTAAGTTGGCAGCCCACATTAATTTTCTAAATCCAGGCTTGGTGTGTGGGGGCATGGCTCCCTAGTTGTCAAGCCGTGTCTCATGCAAGAGATCTAGAGTTTGAAGTTCCAATTCTGCTCGCAATATGCCTATGATCTTTACCTCAACAAAAAGAAAAGGGACAAAGTTCAAGTGAATGTTCTATAGTTTGTGATCAACCTTAATATTTTCAACCTACACTCGATGGTAAAGCCTTTTGTTATCAAGCATGAGGTCTAGGTTTTGGAATCCCACCCTTAAATGCCTACGCCTTATTTCTCCACATAGGCCGTTTGTTTCGCGTAAAACTCCGTAATTCGTAAATGACTTACTACCCAGTTACAACTACGGCGTTTGTTTAGACCGTAATTCGTAAAAGACTTACGTAACTCAACTAACACTCACTTGCAACCCAGTTACCACTCACTTACAGCCCAGTTACAGTTAATTTTGTGGTCATACAAATTTGTAATATTTTTTTATATTAATATTAAAATTTTTTAATATTTAACTTTTTTAATATTTATTTGCAGTTTAAAACTTTTAAAATCACCAAATAGTTAATTTTGTGGTCAACTTTTTCACTTACGACTTATATATTACGACAACCAAACACCGTAAAATACAATACACTTTCCCACTTTACAATTTTATATTACCAACCAAACACCGTAAAATTTACATACATGTAACTCATTTACAATTGTAAAAGACTTTACCAATTACAACTACGAATTACGGTCAGTTACGACAACCAAACAGGCCCATAAAGGAAAAGACTTGGAAGCATGACTTGAATAACGCCTGACAGCAATATATACCGCCAATACCGATATGGCCAATACAACCAAGACATTCCCGATTGCCAATATGATCAAGGCAAACCAGCCAACTATTGCTGGTATTGCATATTTTGATATCAAAAACCTGGAGAGGATACTGATACCAATGCCAAAAATTCAAACCTTGCTTTGAAGTTATGGTACAAAGTTTCTGGTTATCAAATTTTGCAGGGAATCAAACTTTCGAATCTGGTTGTGACTCATATTGAGTTTTGCTCGTTAAATTTTGCCTATTCTTGGCCGTATCTATAATTGACACTAAGAAACTTAGGAAACAACAACTGAAAACTACTAATAATCTGAAGATAAAGGTTAAGCCACAAGAGCTGAAAGGATCAATAAATTCCAAGAGTTAACAGAGTAAAAAAAAAATGAACAATCATAACAAAAAGTATCAATTGTCGTGGCATATCTGAAAACTAGTATTGATTGTCAAAACACATACAATGAGTATAATTAATGAGCATGCTAATTTCCCCGAGGAATCCTATGAGCTTAGGTTGACAACACAAGTGCTTGAGCATGCTTTTTAGAAAACTAGCCATGTATGTTTCACATGGATTAGCGATTGGCACACCATGAATTGGCGAAATATTAATGATATTGATAATAAAAACTATTGGCCGATACCAATACCAATACCGAGATTCTAAACCATGGTCAAAAGTAATCAATTCTTCTGTAGAGCTATTTCAGCTTTGCCGACCCATTTTGCTGGTAAAAGCTCTAAAATAATGGTTAGGATAAACATTTTTTTAAAAATTCTTCAGATCAAACATGATATTCTATCTGTTGGAATTGAAGAATATAAAAGGTGAATCTTCGAGATGAATTATGGCGAGATCCGTTGATCAAATCAACCGGATGATGGTTGGAGTGTGTTCTCCTTCCATTTGTGATGAACGTGGTATATTCACATGTTCAATTCCGACTTCGAATGAATGAGATATTCAAGTCCAAAGATTGCCTAATTCAAAGCCAAAAGGGACTAAAGTTAGCTACAAGCATTTAGTCCCACATTGGACATGAGATGGAAGTTTGTGGTGTATATATAGAGAAAATTGAGAACAAAGGGCGTGCCCTTTGGGTACTTGGAGTTTTCGCGCGCGAAAAGGAGGGAACTATGCACGTACGTACGTACGTGCGCGCACGCGCGCCGCCGCTGGCGGCGGCGGCGGCCGGCCGGCCGGCGCCGGAGCCGGCTCGGGTCCGGGTCCGGGTCCGGGCTTGGGCTTGGGCTTGGGTTTCCCTACCTGGCCTGATTCTTTTTGAATCGGGTCGCAGGTTATGAACCAGTTCAGGCCAGATCCAAACGGTGCGAACCAGACCCGCTCCGCCAACAGTTGCGAACCAGTTGGACTGCCAAAGGTTGCGAACCTGTTGGCTAACCAAAGGTTGCAACGGTTGGGTCGAAAGGGTGCAACCTTTCGTTCGGGTTCGAACCTGTTGGGCCCTCCTATTCCGCTATATAAAGGACTCCATGTTCTCAATTGAAAAAAAAAACAAAATCTGAGACTCTTTCTCTCTTTTGAAAGATCTCTCTCTCTCTCTATAAGTTCAGACTTCGGTTCTGAACTGGGCTCCAGCGAAGTGGGGAATCCACGACTTCCAGAGCGACTTTCAACGAAGTGGGAATCCGCGACTTCCAAGTGAAGTGGGAATCCGAAGCAACTTCCTAAAGGAGATTCTACCAAAAAAATTCTTCAACCTTCCTACGTCCTCAACAGTGGGTGTTCCTCCAAAAGAGTAAGACAAATATTCATTTGAAATTTGTCGTTATACCGCTGTTTTGCTAATCCTGTGTAGGTACTGGTTGACTACGGTTCGACCGTACGGTAATTTGGTAGTGCTATCCAAATACCGTGAAGAAGTGTTGTATCTTGGGAGACCAGCGTCCATTATCCCGTTAGCACCGGTGCGGGGGACGTAATTGTCTTAAGGAGATTCGCTGTAAGCGTACCTCACTTCAAATACTGTATAAGGGGACTAAGTCCTTTATACAGGGGATATACTTTACAGTATATCGAGATTGACTTAGATTTAGTCTAAGTGTTACTGTATAAGTGGATTAAGTCCTTTATACAGGGGATATACTTTACAGTATATCGAGACTGACTTGGATTCAGTCTAATTGGTGCTTAAACCAAGGAAGGAAATTGAAAGGTGGTTCTTAAATTAAGGAACGTTCTATTGAACGGAAAACCTCCCACCTGATATTTGCCGACCTGGCCAATTAGATTGTTGATATCTCAGTGATCTTGATTAGTTGTCAGATTGATTCTTGTTAAGCAGAATACCCAACAATCTTAAGACAGTTAACGTTTCTTACTTCTGTTCTGCTTGAACTTGAAGAAAGATGTCTGAGACAAATCAAGATAGCTCTAGCAAGGCACCAAACATGCTACAAGCATTGATGCCTACTCCACTTCCTAACCCGAAGCCGGAGAAGCCAGGAAAATTTGATGGCACAGAATTCAAGAGGTGGCAACAGAAGATGCTCTTCTACTTGACCACTCTTCATCTGGCCAGATTCCTGGAAGAAGATCCACCAGAGCCTGCAACTGATGCATGGACTCAATATGACTTCCTTTGCCGAAATTATGTTTTAAAAGGACTGGATGACTCTATTTACAATGTCTACAGTCCTATCACAACGGCAAAGAAGTTATGGATCGGTCTTGACAAGAAGTACAAGACTGAGGATGCTGGTACCAAGAAGTTCGTCGTTGGACGATTTCTGGAGTACAAAATGGTGGACAGCAAGACTGTAATCAGTCAGGTGCAAGAGTTCCAACTTATCTTGCATGAGATAGAAGCCGAAGGTATGATCCTACCTGAAAATTTTCAGGTTGCTACTATCGTGGAGAAACTCCCACCTGCGTGGAGAGATTTCAATAACTACCTTAAGCACAAGCGAAAGGAGTTGAAGTTGGAAGATCTCATTGTGAGGCTTCGTATCGAGGAGGACAACCGCAAGTCCGAGAAAAGGAGCAACAAGAACTCCTATGAAGCAAAAGCAAATGTGATCGAGGACTCAAAGGGGAAAGTGTCTACTTCCAAAGGCTTAAAGCGGAAGAAGACTTCCCAGGGGTACAAAGGCAAGGTCCAAGAAGGCAAGAACATGCGCTTCAAGGGAACTTGCTACATCTGCAACAAAGAGGGGCATAAGGCGAATGAATGTCGCAGCCGTCTCAAACAAAACAAGAATCTTGTTGATGGTCTTTTTAAAGACAATGTTGCAGTGGTAGACAAAAAGTCTGTGTATCTGTACCCAAAGCTTATAAATAAAGAAAATTCTTCTGTTTATTTGCTTGAGTCTCCTATTTTGTGGCATGCTAGATTAGGGCATGTAAATTACAAGTCTTTGAAAAACTTGTCTAATCTGGGATATATTCCTAAACTCAACTTGGAAGAAATTCGCAAGTGTGAGGTTTGTGTTGAGGCCAAGTTGGCTAAAAATTCATTTCACTCAATAGATCGAAATACAGAACTTTTAGGGTTAATTCATAGCGATCTATGTGACTTGAAGTTTATGCCAACTAGAGGCGGTAAAAAGTATTTCATTACTTTTATCGATGACTGTACAAGATACTGTTATGTGTATCGTTTGAACAGTAAGGATGAGGCAATAAATATGTTTACAACATATAAAGCCGAAGTTGAGAATCAACTCAACAAGAAAATCAAGATTCTAAAATCCGATAGAGGCGGAGAATATGAATCAAATGATTTTAGTGAGTTATGTGCTAGTTTTGGTATAATACATCAAACTACAGCACCATACACTCCTCAGCAGAATGGAATTGCTGAACGGAAGAACAGAACTTTGAAGGAGATGGTTAACTCCATGCTCGTAAGTTCTGGAGCTCCGCAGAACTTGTGGGGGGAAGCTCTATTAACTGCAAATCATATTCTAAATAGAGTACCCCACAAGAAACTTGGTCTTATACCATTCGAGTTATGGCATGGAAGGACACCTTCCTACCATTACCTCAAAATGTGGGGGTGCCTTGCAAAGGTGCTGGCACCATTACCCAAAAAGACTAAGTTGGGAGCAAAAACTATAGACTGCATATTCATAGGCTATGCCTTGAATAGTAGTGCCTATAGGTTTCTGGTTCATAAATCAGAAATACCAGATATTCATGTAAACATGATTATCGAATCTCGAGATGCTGTGTTCTTTGAAGATATCTTTCCGTACAAACGGGAAGCAGATAAGACTTCTGGGAAAAGAACACACGAGATGGCGTTCAGGGACGAAAGCCCCGAGGAACCAATTGTTAATGCGGAAATTGAACCAAGAAGAAGTCAGAGATCTAGAATCTCAAAATCTTTTGGTCCAGATTTCATAGCATACGCTATTGAGAGCGAGCCTCAAACATTTAAAGAGGCTATGTCAAACCCAGAAGCACAAATGTGGAAAGAAGCTATAAATAGCGAAATAGAATCCATACTAAGTAATCATACTTGGGAATTGGTAAACTTGCCTCCTGGAAGTAAACCAATTGGGTGTAAGTGGATTTTCAAACGAAAATTAAAACCCGATGGATCTATCGATAAGTACAAGGCTAGATTAGTAGCCAAGGGTTATCGGCAAAAAGAAGGACTTGACTACTTCGATACATATTCACCAGTAACAAAAATAACGTCCATTCGGATGTTGATTGCGATTGCAGTATTGCACAACTTAGATATCCATCAAATGGATGTCAAGACTGCATTCTTAAATGGTGAATTAAATGAAGAAATTTATATGGAGCAACCAGAAGGATTTATAGTCAAGAACCAAGAACACAAGGTGTGTAAATTGGTAAAATCATTATACGGTTTAAAACAGGCTCCAAAACAATGGCATGAGAAATTTGATAGTGTCATGATCAAAGATGGATTCACTATTAATGAATGCGATAAGTGTGTTTACACTAAAACAGTTGGAGATGCATGTATCATTGTTTGTCTTTATGTAGACGACATGTTGATACTTGGGACTAATATTGAGATTATTAAGTCCACTAAAAGAATGTTATCCAACTGTTTTGATATGAAGGATCTGGGGGTTGCTGATGTAATTTTAGGAATTAAAATTACTAGAACACCAGATGGAATCAGTCTATCTCAATCTCACTACGTGGATAAGATGATAGAAAGATTCAAGGATCATGGGATAAAAGAGAATACAAATCCTTTTCTCCCACACGTCCACCTTCATAAGAATGCAGGAACTGGAATACGCCAGTTGGAGTATTCTCAGATTATCGGAAGTCTAATGTATTTAATGAATTGCACTAGACCCGATATTGCTTACGCTGTAAGCAAGTTAAGTAGATATACTAGCAACCCTAGTGATCTACATTGGACCGCTCTACTACGAGTATTAGGTTACGTATCACATACCAAGGAATATGCCTTGAGATATGGAAAGTATCCTCCTGTACTGGAAGGATACAGTGATGCTAATTGGATTGCAGATTCTGAGGAATCAAAATCAACTAGCGGATACGTATTTACTCTAGCAGGAGCAGCAGTATCATGGAAATCTTCTAAGCAAACATGTATTGCCCGTTCCACTATGGAATCGGAATTCATAGCCTTAGATAAGGCTGGAGAAGAAGCAGAATGGCTTCGACAATTCTTAGAAGATATACCGTTGTGGCAAAAGCCAGTGCCCGCTATATGTATACACTGCGACAATCAAGCAGCGACAATCAAGCAGCTATATCTAGGGCACAAAATGTGATATACAACGGTAAGTCTAGACATATTCGTCGTAGACATAATACCGTGAAGCAGTTGCTCTCAAATGGAATTATCTCTATTGACTTTGTATCGTCAAAGGATAATTTAGCGGATCCGCTTACTAAAGGTTTAAGTGGAGAGCGTATAAACTGCGCATCGAGGGGAATGGGTCTAAAAGCCTAACCTTACCGAGTCAGCTTAATGGAAACCTCACTTAGCGACTGGAGATCCCACGGACTAAGTTCAAGAGGAAAAACTAGTTATGATTGACTCAGCAAGTAAGCACTTGGGAGCTTGACTCCAATCCATTCCTATGGTGCACATAAGTGCTTTTCTACAAGTGGGTTAAGGATAAGCTTAACGCTTTTAATGATGCCTATATCTTGTTACTAAACAAGTGGAGTAGAGTAGACTACTCTTAATAGGTCCATCACCTATGTGAGTATAGAGTTGGGTCGGCTCTTTGGGAATCTCTATGGAGGCTGTTATTCCCTAAAGATACTCTCTGAAACCAAGAATGTCCAGGGCCAAAACGGACACAACAGAGAACCAAAGTTGATTTGGAAAGTTACTGTGTGAAGCTTGTTGACTTGACTTACACTAACGGCTAACAGTTCAAGACCTAGTTCACTGATTAGCCAGTAAGTCCGATAAAGCTTTCGCTATGGAAGGTTCAAGACCTAGTTCACCTATCCTTATGCAGTGTCTTTTCTCAAGTACCTTACACAATAGAGTCAGTCTCTTTGTGTGTCATTCCTTGAATCTCTCATTCATTGTGGGGGATTGTTGGAATTGAAGAATATAAAAGGTGAATCTTCGAGATGAATTATGGCGAGATCCGTTGATCAAATCAACCGGATGATGGTTGGAGTGTGTTCTCCTTCCATTTGTGATGAACGTGGTATATTCACATGTTCAATTCCGACTTCGAATGAATGAGATATTCAAGTCCAAAGATTGCCTAATTCAAAGCCAAAAGGGACTAAAGTTAGCTACAAGCATTTAGTCCCACATTGGACATGAGATGGAAGTTTGTGGTGTATATATAGAGAAAATTGAGAACAAAGGGCGTGCCCTTTGGGTACTTGGAGTTTTCGCGCGCGAAAAGGAGGGAACTATGCACGTACGTACGTACGTGCGCGCACGCGCGCCGCCGCTGGCGGCGGCGGCGGCGGCCGGCCGGCCGGCGCCGGCGCCGGCGCCGGAGCCGGGCTCGGGCTCGGGCTCGGGTCCGGGTCCGGGTCCGGGTCCGGGCTCGGGCTTGGGCTTGGGTTTCCCTACCTGGCCTGATTCTTTTTGAATCGGGTCGCAGGTTATGAACCAGTCCAGGCCAGATCCAAACGGTGCGAACCAGACCCGCTCCGCCAACAGTTGCGAACCAGTTGGACTGCCAAAGGTTGCGAACCTGTTGGCTAACCAAAGGTTGCAACGGTTGGGTCGAAAGGGTGCAACCTTTCGTTCGGGTTCGAACCTGTTGGGCCCTCCTATTCCGCTATATAAAGGACTCCATGTTCTCAATTGAAAAAAAAAAAACAAAATCTGAGACTCTTTCTCTCTTTTGAAAGATCTCTCTCTCTCTCTATAAGTTCAGACTTCGGTTCTGAACTGGGCTCCAGCGAAGTGGGGAATCCACGACTTCCAGAGCGACTTTCAACGAAGTGGGAATCCGCGACTTCCAAGTGAAGTGGGAATCCGAAGCAACTTCCTAAAAGAGATTCTACCAAAAAAATTCTTCAACCTTCCTACGTCCTCAACAGTGGGTGTTCCTCCAAAAGAGTAAGACAAATATTCATTTGAAATTTGTCGTTATACCGCTGTTTTGCTAATCCTGTGTAGGTACTGGTTGACTACGGTTCGACCGTACGGTAATTTGGTAGTGCTATCCAAATACCGTGAAGAAGTGTTGTATCTTGGGAGACCAGCGTCCATTATCCCGTTAGCACCGGTGCGGGGGACGTAATTGTCTTAAGGAGATTCGCTGTAAGCGTACCTCACTTCAAATACTGTATAAGGGGACTAAGTCCTTTATACAGGGGATATACTTTACAGTATATCGAGATTGACTTAGATTTAGTCTAAGTGTTACTGTATAAGTGGATTAAGTCCTTTATACAGGGGATATACTTTACAGTATATCGAGACTGACTTGGATTCAGTCTAATTGGTGCTTAAACCAAGGAAGGAAATTGAAAGGTGGTTCTTAAATTAAGGAACGTTCTATTGAACGGAAAACCTCCCACCTGATATTTGCCGACCTGGCCAATTAGATTGTTGATATCTCAGTGATCTTGATTAGTTGTCAGATTGATTCTTGTTAAGCAGAATACCCAACACTATCAAATGTTAAAAGTTTAACCAATATCCTCAATGCTTGGATCAATAGCCGTGGGCAAAATTATAAAAACTACTCTATGACATTTGTTGATACATTTTTTAGTTGTTTCATTGCCACAAAAATTACCAGACCAAGATGCGCTGGATTTAGTCATAAAGAAAAAGAACCGGTTGTGGAGACTTGTGCTTTACTGCTATTTTGATGGGCATGTGGATGGAGATGTGGATTCCCTAATAACACAGCATGGGAAGAGGAATGATGAAAATCGTTACGGAAAAAAAAGTAGAAGAAAGATAAACTCCAACATACACAAGTCTAAGAGAAAGAAGCACATGAATTTGATGCATATTGGACAAATGCTTCTTGGATGTTCCTTAGGCATGTTGTACACGCATTTTAATGTGTCCCTGAATTTTTAAAATATTTTTAATTTCAAGCATGTCTTTTAAAGCACTTTACTAGGCATCTTTTGACACTTGAGAGATGACTCGTAGTTCAAGATTAATTGATAAAATTTTATTAAAGCAGCAGTAAATTTTGTGTTGCTTCCCGAATGAACCAGCAACCATCTTAGATCTTGCCTCCCAAAAAATTACCAAGAACATTCAATTTCAATTTATTTTCTTTTTGGCTGCCTAGCACCTCCTGATAGAATTTCACCAAAAGAAGCAAAAAACTTTATTTGGCTTCCATACGAGCCATTACTGTGTTGCAAAGGAGCTAAGCAAAAGGTCTAAGAGAAACCAAAAAAAAAAAAAAAAAACCTTTGCTTCCACTCCAAGCCAATGCATCTAAATTTCTAAATCCTACTCCCATCAGGACCCACTAAAACTATTCAATTGTTTTTCCAATTGTTGTTTATTCTTCCAAATAGCCTGTCATAGAGCCAAACCAAATTGACTTCTTAAAAAGAAACCAACCATCTGATATTCCACATCCCAAAATACATAGACCATAGAATACTAGAAAGTATTCAATTTTGTTTCTGGTCTTGCTTCACCAAATAACTCACGATAGAACTTATGTTTTAAAATAACAATGCAAAAAAGAACTTTCAGCCTCCTGACAAGTAATTAGTTGTATAAATAATGCATCCAAATATTTTGACAACTAAGGCTTAAATCTAACAATTCAATAGTAAAGCAGCAATATCATCAACAAATCTTAGGATATATCAAGTTTCAATTGCTTTCCAGTGATAAAGATAAAAGTAGGGTTTGAATTAAGGAATTTAGGATTAGGGACCTGATTTCTTTTTACGATAATGGTTTAGAGACTGTGGGCCACCTCCTAGGATCAAATCCGCATCCGGAGGTTCTTGCAGGTGAGGACCCGCTTCAGAATCCTTAAGGTGGTGATGGTTGTCAATATGTTGCTTTATCAGTCAATTCCCTACAGGTTTACCATATCTTTTGTTACATCACAGCTAGCACTGGCTCCACGTTATTGTCGCCGACCCAGACCCACATACCTCGTGGCCTGAGAAGGGGGAGTTTTAGGAAGGGGAGGGAGGAGAGGTGGTAGACCACGGGATTCATGGTCACCGGGATTTATTGTTGGAAATAAAGAAAACACGGCAACTAAGATACACAATAAATAGAAGAGAAAGAGGTTTCAAAACAAGGACTTATCGAGGGACACAACAATTATCTTTAGGATAGATTTCAACCTCCAAGCGATGCACTCACTTCATGGCGATCTAACCCTGAGATACAACAAGAAGCTTTGTTGGTGTAGCTTTTGTGCTATGCACTCCACGCTTAGGCTTGCTACTTTGAGTACTGTTGTAGCCTAGTGAGAAGAAGAGTTAGAGAACTCTTTTGAAAGAGGAAGAGATTTTTTTTCTCTCTCTAGAGTAGAGAATACCTCTATTTATAAGGTCTAAGGAATTAGAACATTCAAAAAAATTCTAGAGAAAATCATATTCTTTTTAAACTCCACATCACGCATTACAGTCGTCTTCTCGCTGTTTCAACTGATACGACATATTCATGATTGTTGAGAGAATCCCTCATCCGCGTGACCAAAAAAATAAATCTTATCCACCAAAAAGAAAAATGAATTAAAAAATAATAAAGAATAAAAGATTAATAAATGAGTGGCAAAACTGAGCTCAAAGCGACCATACCTACGAGGCCAGGATCGAGGTTTTCAACCTCCGGCACGTGATACAGATGTGTGTCAATATGTATCTGACTCGGGCTTCCTTTGGGCTGGGTTGCACCACATGTGTGTACAACTACCACGCTTGATCTAAAATGTAGATCTTCACATGTTTTAATATCAACCCAAAAGACATGTTCCAACATAAACCCAAAAGACTTTAGTTCCCTATCTCATGTGGGACTAAACAATGATCTCAATTAAGTTTTTGAATCTAAAGTTTGAGCAATTGACAGTAAGCACTTGAAGGTTGTTTGTGTAGTCCCGCATGGGATAGGAAACTTTAGTCTTTTGAATTTATATTGAAACATATGAAGATCTCCACTTTAGATCAAATGTGGGGATTGTAGACACGCATAGTGAAACCCAGCTCAAAGGAAGCTCAAGTAGGAAACATATTGATATGCACGTGTATCGCGCGCAGGGGCTGCAAATCCTCGATCCTGACCTCGCATTGTGCTAGCACTAAGTTAACCACTCATTTATTAATAATTTTATTCTTTAATATTATTTTTTATTTCTTTTTCTTTTTTGCAGACAAGTTTTTTTTTTGCGAAAGAGAGATTCTCTCAACAATCACACGATCATGAATCAGTCACATCGATTGAAATCACGAGAAGACATGTACTATGTGTGACATGCAGTTTCATCATAACGTAATTTTCTCTAAGAAAATATCTGAATGTTTTAGTTCTTGAGACCCTATAAATATGTCCTTTCCACTCAACAAAGACACAGAAAGAGAAGAATCTCTTCCTCTCAAAAATTCTCTCTCAAACGAGATTCCCCAGTCTTCTCTCTGGGCTACGGCAGTACTCGCAGCATCAAGTCTAAGCGTTGAGTGTACATCACAGGCTACACGAGCAACAATTGTCATTGTATCACGGAGTTAGATCGCCACGAACCAGAGGCAAAGCTGAGGAGGGCAAAATCTATCCAAAAGAGCGATTGTCCCTTTCCTCGATAAGTCATTGTTCTAATATCTTATTTTTTTTCTATTTTTTGGGTATCTTAATTGCTCTCTTTCATTATCTCCAACAACCGGGAAGGAGCGAAGCGCACCTGCAAGGTCTAGGGGAGAAGGAAAACATGGTGGGTTTGGGGAATTGTGGAAAGCTTGGGTTGAAGCTAGGGGTTTAAAGAATTGACATTCAGTTTTTGTTAGGAACGACACGTCACGCGCTTACTAGAACAGACAAGGCATAGAACTCATTTCTAAGGTCTTTTAGGTTGGTAAATTACCTGAAACACTCTTGAACTAACATAGTTTGCCATAAAATGCCTCCACACTTTTGAATTACGACTAAATAACCTAAATTTTCTACGAGCAAATACTTTTTGAAATCACCTCAATGCATTGGGTTAAAATGTTATGTTTTAAAGAAGCTATAATGTTGAAGGCGTTGTTGATTGTGTTTCTATGTTCCATCAATTTGGACTCCAGACACAGGTTCTCTATGTTAAAAAATTACCTGGGCATAGAACCTTTAGGAATGCTATTTGACATTTACTAAGTTTGGGAATATTTTTTGTCAAAATTGATAGCTCAGGAGTGCTTTCAGTAGTTCACCCTAATCAAAATTATTACAAAGCACAGTAACAATAAAGTTTTCTTTTCCTTTATCAGAGTTAAACATTGTGGGGAATTAGAGAAGCTAGTCCAGAATAATCTGAAACCGGACTTGAATATAACATAAACTATTTGGATGACCCAGGAGCTTATTGGCTTCAAGTAGAACATGGATAACTATAAATTTAACAGGCTTGCGTACAAGTAAGTTATGTACCCAAACCTACTTCTCCCGTTTCCTGCTTCACGTCCTGCTACTCTGCTAGTAATGTACGTATCTAAATTCTGAAAATACAAAAATAGTTGTCATTTACAAAGAGGATTGCCAGACATGTGACAGGAAGAGAGTGAAGAAAGAGGAGCACCTAAGATCGCTTTTCTACCTTCTTTATTTCTTTTTATAAATCAATTAGAAAAAATTATTGTGACTAAAATCCTTCCTCTCTCATACAAATTATAGAAAAATAAATGCCCTGTGTCTCAATAAAAAATACCATGAAAATACAAGCGTCAGTTGAGCTAGTCTAGCAGCCACTCTAATGTGGCTGGGCAGCACTCACGCAACACCAGTCAATTGTATATTTGGGAGGTTAAGCTGGCATATTCTACAACCCATGGATTTGGATCAAATCAGATGTCTCACTTTCCTTTATTCTTGTTCTGCTTATAGATCAGTGAAGGACTCGGGGCACCATCTCAAAAGACTAGCCTGTTAGGTGGAGTTGCCCAATTCCTTATAAACCCAAGACCATCCCCACGTCTAGCTGATGTGGGACTATTTGTTCGACCCAAATCCCAACAATCAGTCCAGAGGTCTCAGTCCCTATAAGATACATCACACATGCATGATGCAATGTCCACTAGTCCTCTTCATTTTCTTTTGCTGGGATTGTTTGGTCATATTCATGAACCTTGCAAATTGTCCGTATAATGTCCAAGTGTTGAATTTGATGCTTATGAAAATGAAACCTAACCGAGTGAGTTATGACTAGACATGTCAAATCGCAGGTCAATGTGAATTGTGAAAAATAAAATGTTATTAACAAAGTGAATAGGTTCTCAGTGTAGTTGCGGGAGAATTCCATTTCTATTTCCACACAAGTTCTTTTATTTTTTTGATAAATAGGTGCATCGGGTCCCTTTATTGGCACCTGAAGTCTCAACCCTCTGCCACATATAAACCAAACTAAGCGCTCAGTTGGCGGCTATTTAACAAAGTTTTCATTGACAACAACTAAATCGCAAAAGATGCAATTTTGCTTCAAATTTGAATTTCACATCCAAATTCCACATCCCAAATCACATAGACGTAGAAAAACACTAGAAATCACACAAACTCTTAACAGAACTTAGATGCAGTTAGTTGTTTGCTAGGGCAGTTAGTTGTGTAGATAATATGCTGACGCGTACCTCGCCGGAAGCGTTGCCGGAATTCGCCCAAATCGCCGATCAGCAACCATCTCGACCTGAAATACAAGAGTACAGAGAGAACTTGAAGCTAATTTTGGGGAAATTGGGAATTTGATAGGAATTAGGGCTAAAATTGAGCTGCCCTAGCTCTGAGAGCTCAGATTAGGATTAAATCCTCTCAAAATCTAAGCTGAAAAATCAAATGAAAATGCATCTACCCTTTTATCCTCTCACTAGGACCAGGTTCAGACCAAGCGAGTGTTTTCAAGAATCCATGACCCGACCCGAATACCCGCTTACTCAAACACCCTCACTGAACATGTCCAACGGCTCAGAAAGAGAGAGAGAAATGCAACCCAATGGTTGTCGTTCATACATCATCCAACGGCATGCTGGATCCAACGGTCCTTGCTCGTCTTCTACATTTAACTGATTATAGCTCTTACGCTGAGCCTGAGCAGCCCCTGATCCCATTCTTCACAGCGGAGGACCTCGTCGGCGGCGGATGAGGAGTGTGAGACTGTATCAAAGCTCGCCCCTTAAAATCGACCTTGTCCTCAAGGTCGAGCTTAGGGATCTCAGTACGAAGATTCAATCTCCCTCCTTGGCTCCCATGTGATCCTCCTTCTCCATGTCTTTGCCCAACTAAGACCTTTGATATGCGCAAAAACCAGTCACTTGATTGAGTGACAAATGTGAGAATCTGGCTCACAATGTTGACTTGCAGTAGAGAAAGCACCATATCATCTTCGATGTACCTCAGAGAGCCAACTTCACATTTATCAGGAGGGAAAAAAACTAAATTCTTCATTCTGCACAAGGTGATACTGCAGTGGTACTGGATTGAATGGAGTTCCACACACTTGCCGTAGGGAAGGGGCAAGGATTGGGGTGGTGGTTCTGGAGGGGGCCTTCTCCTCAACATGGTAGCGATCTGCTCACTAATTCCCCTGAGCATATCCTGAACCAAGTGCAGCGTGCTCCTCCAACAAGTTTTGATGTTGTTGAGTGCAGTTTGCTCCTCCAACAAGCTTTGTTTTGCATCAAGTTGCTTACCTAAGTTCAGGATGTTGTTGAATGTTGTCTCTTTTTCTTCCTTCTGTTGTCTAATAAGCTTCACATTTCTCAATGCATTCTTATGTTTGCACCAATTTCACTTCTTCCTGATGTTATCCAAGCAGCTGATCTGCAACCTATAGTTGGGGAAAGAGTCAAACTTCCCTTGCACATGATCTTTCCAAATCAGAACTAGCACTGACCCAACCCACAACAGTCCCTTCTTCTTCTTCTTCATATACTGGAACAATTGGAGTTTGTCCCAAATTGCTCACTGACTTCTCATCCTCATCTAGAGAATTATGATTACTCACATTTGCTTCATAGTCACTCCTATAATCAAGAATGCTTGCCAAGCCCTCAGGTGTTCCAGACTCGGATGTTTCAAACTTCACAGCAGCAGCATTGTCAATTGTTCCACCAGGGTCAAAGACCTCTCCTAGAAGAGCTACCTGCAAAGCTTTCACTGCACCACTTCCAGGATTAAATTTTCTCCCAATATCATAATCAACTGGTCTTTGGTTTAAACTGCCATTGCTTGCCTGGCCAAGATTTAAAATTGGATTGGGTTTGCTAGTTGAAGAAACTAGCCTCCTAAGAATGGATTCTGCTGGTTGTTGGGCTCTGCTAGTCTTCTTTGGTCTGGGGTTGGCCATAACAATCGAGACAATGCTCTTCTGTTGCAGAACTGGATCCGGGTTTGGGGTTTCACTGAAGCACCCGGACCTTCCCCACACGCAGTCAAGAACACCCAAGGCAAGTTCTCCATGTGGCAATTGAGCAATTGCAATAACATCTTCATCATCAACATCATCAAGTACTGCACAGGGCTCATCAAGAACGACAAACTTTGGCTTGTCTTTCTTCTCTTTGGCCTTTCGTCGAACATCTTTCTCAATTCTCACTTCCTCAACATCATCATTACAAAAATCATACTTTTCCTCATCATCATCCCATAGTTCAATCTGTTGCTTCTCTTCGTTGGCAATTCATTGAACACCTCCTTCAAACACCACTTAGTCACCCTTGTCAACACCAGTATCACCACCCAGTGTCTCTGCTAGTTCCTCAAAGTCAGATTCTTCCATGAAGTCATCCTTATCAGACTCATAGTCATCACTCAGGTCATCATAATTCCCCACAAATTCTCCTCCTCCTTTGGTGAATAGCTACCAACACTAACAGTGCCTATGACAGTGTTGTTACCTCCACCCTTTCTTGAATTTCTTGAATTCGCTGGTGTTGGATTAGATACTGATACCTGAAAGTTCTGCCGAACAGCTGGTGTGCGACTCGGAGAGCTTGGTGGTGCACCCTCATCTGCGATCGTCCATTAACTCCTCGTCGGCGTATGATTGCCACGACACAAATTCTCAAGCAAATCCATCAACTCTCTATGGTGATGATCCATCTTTCTTCAAAGGAATCAAAGCGAAGATCAATTGCCTCTCCAAGATTGTCGTCGTAAACAGTCGATCTTCTTGAATCGGCCTGCCGCTTGAAATCACATTCGATCCGACCTCTAGTTCTAAGATTTGATCTCTGGTGCCTGAATCCTCCTCCAGAGTCGTCGTCGGCCTCCACGAGTTTGTCGGCGAGTGGCTCTGATACCATTGATGCGTACCTCGCCGGAAGCGTTGCCAGAAACTCGTGGTCGGATCGAATGGTATTAGGGCTAAAATTGATGTGTACCTCGCCGGAACCGTTGCCGAAATTCGCCCAAATCGCCGATCAGCAACCATCTCGACCTGAAATACAAGAGTACAGGGAGAACTTGAAGCTAATTTTGGGGAAATTGGGGAATTTGACAGGAATTAGGGCTAAAATTGAGCTGCCCTAGCTCTTACAAAAGGAGAGAGCTCAGATTAGGATTAAATCCTCTCAAAATCCGAGCTGAAAAATCAAATGAAAATGCATCTACCCTTTTATCCTCTCACTGGGACCGGGTTCAGACCAAGCGAGTGTCTTCAAGAATCCATGACCCGACGCGAATACCCGCTTACTCGAACACCCTCCCTGAATTTGATCCAACGGCTCAGAAAGAGAGAGGGAAATGCAATCCAATGGTTGTCGTTCCAACATCATCCAACGGTATGCTGGATCCAACGGTCCCTGCTCGTCTTCTACATTCAACTGATTATAGCTCCAGCGCTGAGCCTGAGCAGCCCCTGAACCCATTCCTCACGGCGGAGGACCTCGTCGGCGGCGCATGAGGAGTGTGAGACTGTATCATATGCCCCGATAGTTTTGCCATTAGCTCTAAATCGAACAATTCAATAGTAAATCAGCTAGTCATCGTTGAGTTCAATGCCTTTTCCGGCAATTTGAATTACTTTCTAATAAATATAAAATAGATACATAAAACCTAAGGTTTTGAAATAGGGTTCGAGGACCTTATTCTCTTGACGAGGATGGTCTGGAGCCTGCGGGCGAGCTCCTGGGATCGAATTCGCATCTGGAGGCTCTTGCGGGCGAGGACCCGCTTCTCGGAGTTCTTTCGGTGGCGCTGGTTGTCGGCGTGCCACTTGATCAGCCTCTCCATGCCGCTCTGCTGCATCTTCCGCTGTATCACCGCCAGCGCCTGCTCCAGGTTGTCGTCAAGGACCCAGACCCGGATCCCGCGGGCCCACTGCATGGTGGCCGCGGGGGACTGTGGAGGCTGTTTTAGGAAGGGGAGGGAGGAGTAGAGGCGGCGGAGTACCGGATTCATGGACGCCGGAGGAGGAGCGGAGCGCGTCAGGGGATTGAGGAGGGAGAGATGGGGGAAATTGGTTAGATCGAGGGGGATTGGAGTATCGAAGTCGGGTTTTGATAGAAAAGACTGGACCCGACCCGGTTAAAATTTCTGTTCCCAGTTAAAAAGCAATGCATAGAAATTTTAGGAATTGGACATTTTTCAATGTTGGGAAACTTTCTTGGCAAAAATTCATAGTTCGGAATCATTTTTTAGCAATTTTCCCTGATTAAAATTATTACCAAGAGCTCAACAATAATAAATGAAACAATGTGGAGCATTTGGACGCAAGTATATAGGTGTTATACTCTTAACCCATTGCACAATTTTTGCTATCTAAGGGTGCCCTGGATGATTGATAGTTTTGCGACAGGCTATTTCAACATGCAGCACTGTGGGAGAGTCAGTTGTGAGAAAGAGAGTCAGTTGTCGATGATGAAGGGAGATATGGGAGAGCAACACGAGGAGCACGGAGGGCACGGCCACACCCACACCCACGCTGGGCTGGAGCGAGATGGGGGTGCAAAAGACCAAGGGGTTTTGCAGAGCTAGAGCTCTCAGATCCGGACAAGGACCGGTGAAAGTAGGAGATTTCCGGCTGAGCTCTCAGATCCGGGTAAGGGCCAACAAAAATAGGAGATTTCTGACAGAGTTCTCAAATTCAGGCAATAGCCGGTGAGAGTGATTTGAACGGGGGTCATCGGCTGTAGGACATGTCACGATTTCAGTGGTGAGGGTATGGTCATGGGATGACCGGGGTAGAGTTGCAGACACCATGTTGAAAGCAGGTGTCCGATTCTGACTTACATATGTCGCAACTGTGGTGAAGGGAAGATGCCATGACTTCGCTTGAGGGGAGATCCGGTCACGGATTGATCAGATTTGAGTTGAAATGTCTCGTCGACGCTGGTGGGAGATCCAGACAATGGATGGGCCTGAGCTGCACACGCCGCAACTGCGGTGAAGAAGAGAAGTCACGTTTTCGCTGAGGGTGTTCCGGAGGCTTCATTGTTTTCTTTTTTTCTTTTTTTCTTTTTCCTTTTGAAAGATCAAATTGTGCATGTGTGGTCCATGCAAATTTGTATCATTCTTTTTATGAAAATATTTCATTAAGTTCTTATTAATGAAACGACGGGGAGTTTCCACCTCACGGTTTTATCTCAAAAAAAAATTGCTATCTAAGTAATAAGTAGTATAACTCTCAGGTCTAAATTCTAAAATAGTTGTTATTTTCTTAACTTTAACTTGCCTCTTCCATTAAAGAGAAGATAATAAAATGTGGAAAAAGATGAAGAGTCTAAGACCACCACATGACAACTAAACTACATAAATACGAGACGACAAAGTAACTAGACAAAATATATCAAAGATATCTAAGAAAATAAAGAAAATGTTAAGTGCGCTAGGCTCTAGATTAATGTTCTTGCTTAACAAGACAATAATAGGCGACCAAAAGATAAATAGAAGTTCTCGATCACTCACTGTCAGATGATCTTTAGTAATCATGCTGTTGTGCGCAGATCAACAATCTCTTGAGGAACCCTTAAACCATAAATGCAATAGAGAAGAATTACCAACAGTAAGAACAATAAAAACAATGAAAGAAAACCAAAACACAAGATTTAACGAGGTTCGGCAAATTTGCCTACGTCCTCAGGACAAGGAAGAGAGATTTCTTTATTGATTCAATAATCAATACAATTTTAAGCATTCCTTATGAAGAGGACTCTGCTCCTTTATTTATACCCAAGGAGCCCTAGAAGAATCAGATTCCTTATTGGACTCGTTTCTAATTCAGAACAACTTTCCAAATTCAGTCCAGATCCATCTGTCGGTCAACCGGCCGGTCGACCGACCCAAGTCCCGGTCGACCGCGCCCAACCGAGAGTAAGGCCATATCAGTCGGTCGACCGGGCGGTCGACCGTTCTCCTTCTGCGGTCAACCGGACGGTCGACCGCGATGGCCTGTGCACGTTGGTGCACACCGGTCGACCGGTGCCTACTGTTGTTTCTTCTTTGCCTTGACTTCCTCGTCGTCGACTTCCTCCTCTATCTTTCTTCAATTCTCCACCTCGGTGAAGATTTCTCAAATCTGAGCTGAACTTTAACATAGGATCCGTCGACTAGAAAGTAGCTGCACCAGTGTGGCTGCCTACGTACCCTGCCCAAGGGATCAAGCCATCCGTAGTTTATCCAAAGGAGCTTCAACAAGCTCAGTCAACATGAAGTATATGGAGCAATGCTTTAAAATGTGTAAACTTTACTCTTAACACCACCTTGATAAGCATATCGGCGGGATTCTCCGTTGTGTGAATCTTCAGTAACTCAATATCACCATCATCTAGAATCTCCCGAACAAAGTGGAACCTGACTTCGATGTGCTTCGTCCGTGCATGATACACCTGGATATTGGCTAAATAAATAGCACTCATACTATCACAATTGATCTTCAGTAGATCCTGATCAATCCCCAAGTCATCAAGCAATCTTTGAAGCCAAATTGCCTCCTTCATAGTCTCCGTCATGGCCATGTACTCGGCCTCTGTAGTAGACAATGCAATGGTAGACTGTAGAATAGAGCGCCAACTAACCGGTGCTTGAGATAATGTAAATACATACCCCGTTGTGGACCGGCGTTTGTCGAGGTCACCAGCATAATCGGAATCAACATATCCGATACAGTCCTGCTTCCCTGTGAAATCCTTCTCGAATACCAATCCAACATCTATGGTACCTTTAATGTACCGTAGAATCTACTTCACTGCCTCCCAATGACCCTGTCCAGGATCATACATATACCTACTAACCATGGAGACAGCTTGTGACAAATCTGATCGTGTATACACCATTGCATACATCAGACTACCAACTGCGCTAGCATATGGGACGCGAGTCATGTACTCACGTTCTTCAACAGTCTTTGGAGACATAGTAGCAGATAACTTGAAATGAGGAGCCAGTGGTGTACTTACAGATTTTGTATCCTTGTCGATGTTGAACCTCTGAAGTACCTTTTGCAAATACCCATTCTGTGTCAAGCTCACCTTGCCACTCCTTTGATCTCATGTGATTTCCATGCCTAGCACCTTCTTTACTTCACCAAGATCCTTCATCACAAACTCAGAAGATAAGTCCTTTTTCAGTGTATCAATTGCAGATCTAGACTTTGAAGGAATAAGCATATCATCTACATATAATAGTAAATAGATATACTTTCCTGTAGGTAGCTTGTTGTAATACACACATGGGTCATAATGGGTACGTGTGTACCTCTTTCCTCTGATGAAGCTGTCGAAACGCTTATACCATTGTCTAGGAGATTGTTTTAATCCATACATCGATTTCTTCAGCTTGCACACCAAGTCTTCTTTTCCTGCAGTCTTGAACCCTGTCGGCTGAGACATATAGATCTCTTTATCCAGATCGCCATGAAGAAAGGCGGTCTTTCCATTGAGTTGATTAAGGTCCAACTCGTACTATGCTACTAGAGCCAATAAGATGCGAATTGAAGAATGTTTTACAATAGGAGAAAATACCTCGTTGTAGTTAATTCTTTCTCTTTATGCATAGCCTTTTGCTGCCAATCTGGCCTTGTAGCGCACTATATCTTCTTTAAGAGATCCCTGCTTCTTTGCGTACACCCACTTACAGCCAATTGCCTTCTTTCCTTTGGGCAACCTTGTGAGTTCTCAAGTATCATTTTTGTATAGGGACTTCATCTCTTCTTCCATGGCATCTTTCCACATCTTCGACTCTGAACTGATTTCAGCTTCTCTGTAGGTGGACAAGATAGCCTCTTCAACGACTGAAAGAGCATAAGCAACAACCATATCTGTAGTGAGCCAACCTGGTTTACGAGTGTTTCTCCTTGGTCTTCTAACTGCACTGGAATCAGGAACATCACCCATGAACTGTTCTTGATACTCTTCATCATCAGCATCTACCTCAGCTATGACCATTACCTTGTGTCACCCTAGGCATGATCCTCACAGATACTGAACTTTCTAGAGATAGTGGATTAGCATTATTCTGCACCTGCTGCGATACTTCTTTGGTCTTGACAATCTCCACCTGCTGAGAGATCTTAGGCCTCAATATTGAAGCCTCATCAAATGTGACATCTCTGCTAAAAATAAATTTCATGTCCGTAGGATCCCAGATTTTGAATCCTTTGATTCCCTTCTTGAATCCAACGAACAATCCCTTCTTTGCTCTTGGGTCTACCTTATCTTCTTTAACATGATAATAGGTTGGACAATCAAATACCCTTAGCAAATCATAATCAGGAACAGTTTTTTCAGACCAAACCTCTAGAGGAGTTTTCTCTTCAATCGCAGACGAAGGCAACTTGTTAACAAGATAGCAAGCGTATGCCAAAGCCTCAGCCCAGAAATTCTTCGATAAACTGGCATAAATAACATACAACGGACCTTCTCTAACAAAGTCATGTTCATCCTTTCTACTATCCCGTTCTGTTGCGGTGTTTCCCTCACTGTGAAGTGTCTTTCTATGCCCTCATCACGATATAGCTTAAGGAAAGGATCTGACCTATATTCTCCTCTATTATCTGAATGGAGGACCTTAATTTTTCTTCCCGTACTTCTCTCCAAATTCCTCTTCCACTCTACAAATAATTCTAGGACTTCCCCTTTGTGCTTCATGGTATATACCCAACATCGCCTAGAATAATCATCAATGAAAGTCACAAAGTAGTGGTTACTCCAATTGATACAGTCTTGGTAGGTCCCCAAACATCAGTATGAACATAATCTAGAATCCCTTTGGTGCAATGAGTTGATGTGCCGAATTTCACCTTGGTCTTCTTTCTGATGACGCAATGTTCACAAAATTCCAGCTTGCAGGTTTTGGCACCTTTTAATAATCCTTGTCTTGCAAGAGCTTGCAAAGACTTTCACCTGTGTGTCCCAGCCTCATATGCCATAACCTGGTTGAGTCTTCATCTGAATCAGTAGAAGTCGCCACTTGCCCTGTAACAGTACTACCCTTCAAGTAGTAAAGATTGTTCTGGCGAACGGCCTTCAGTACCACCATCGAGCCTTTGGTCATCTTAAGGACTCCATCCTTTATTGATACCACAAGACCCAATATCTCTAAAGCTCCAACAGAGATAAGATTTCTCTTCAGTTGAGGTACATACCTCACTTCCTTCAGTTCTCGTACCATCCCGTCGAACATCTTGATTTGGATTGTTCCTACACCTTCCATGGTACATGGATGATCGTCGCCCATAACAACTGAACATCCCTTTAGCTTCTCAAAGCTAGAAAATCAATCCCTATTCAGGCACACATGGTATGTAGCACCAGTATCCAATATCCACTCAGTATCTCCTGAGTAGCCAATGATAGGAGTAGTGACAGAGAACGAGAATACCGATGAGTCCGAGTCTGATCTACCTGCCTGTGAGGTACTGACTTAAGTACTGACCACCTTTGCAAGGTTTGCCTCAGTTTTTGACTCCTTCTTCTTCCCTTTGGCCTTTGGACAGTCAACTTTTCAGTGCCCTAATTCTTTGCAGAAGGTACACTGGTTCTTTTTCAGATCTCTAAAACCTCGCCTGGACTTCGATCTCTCACGATCACCTTTGCCCTTCCTGTATGAACCTCTGCCTCTTACCGCCAATGCCTCTGCTGATGTGCTTGCCTGAGAAGACTGTCTATCTAGCCTCATCATCTCATAGTTAATAAGAGCAATCGACACTTCATGATAGTTAAGGGATTTTCTACTATTGATCAATGTCAGAGTAAAAGTCTCATACTCCTCCACAGGAAGAGAGTTCAAGAGAATTACCACTTTATCTTCTTCATTGTCCTCCACATCCACATTGACTAAATCTGTACGAAGCTTTGTGCAGCGATTCAACTGTTCATTGACGGAGCATCCTTTCTTCATCTAAAAATCATAAAGCTTACTCTTCAGCTGCAGTCTGGATTCAATGCTTTTAGTCAGATACTTTCTCTCTAGGATCTCCCACAACTGCCTCGCAGATGTTTCGTGTAACACATGGTACTTGCTGTCTTGTGTCAGACAAGACCTGATTAAGCCACACGTTGATCGGTTCATCTTATCCCAATCTTCTTCAGTGGTTATGTTTCACTTCTTCTCCAATCATAGAGTGTCTTCGAGATTTGATGCCGTCAGTGCATCATCAACCTCGCACCTCCACATACCAAAATTATTCGTTCCATTGAATTTCACCACATCAATCCTCAGCGGATGTGGATTCATGGATTTCTCCATCGATGTACCTTCTCCAGCCATCTCCTTGACTAGATCCTCAAAGTAATACGAAAACAAACGGAGTTAGATAAAACAAATTTGATAAAGATGGAATCTTTACCTCCTCGTGAAACCTTAGAAGAGTTTCTGAACAAATCTACTCCCTTGAATTGATTCCTTGAGCACTTCACACGCTGTTTTAAGATTGACACACGATCCCACAAACAGTCCCAATGCTGATCCGAGATCGACACACGATCTCCGCCAACTAGCAACTGATGCTTTTGGAATCACCAGATGATCCCATAACGAACCTAGGATGCTCTGATACCAATTATTGTGCACAAATCAACAATCTCTTGAGGAACCTTTAAGCCATAGATGTAATAGAGAAGAACTACCAACAGGAAGAACAATAAAAACAATGGAAGAAAACTAAAACACAAGATTTAACGAGGTTCGACAAGTTTGACTACGTCCTCGGGACAAGGAAAAGAGATTTCTTTATTGATTCAATAATCAATACAATTTTAAGCATTCCTTATGAAGAGGACTCTGCCCCTCTATTTATACTCAAGGAACCCTAGAAGAATCAGATTCCTTATTGGACTCGTTTTCAATTCAAAATAACTTTCCGAATTCAGTCCAGATCCGTCTGTCGGTCGACCGTGCTGGTCGACCGCGCCCAACCGAGAGTAAGGCCATGTCAGTCGGTCGACCGGGCGGTCGACCGTTCTGAAATTACCTAGAGGGGGGTGAATAGGTGATAATGCTAATCAATGCACAAATTAAAAATGTTATGATGCAACGATCACCCGAAACAAGACTAGAAGCTGAATACCCCGTGAAGGGCTCTGAACTCCTTCCTCGTGATTCCTCTAGATAAGAGTTTGAGGTGCGTAATGCAATCTTATTGTGTGAGTATTGATCGACAATATAGCAATGATTATGAAGCAAGTAAATGTAGCAATGAATATAGAGCAAGTAAATGAAGCAATGAATATAAAGCAAGTAAACCAATCGCAAATACAGAGATTTGTTCTGAGGTTCGAGCACCCAGCTCTACGTCCTCACCTTCACCCAGAAGGATTTTCAACCACTATAACTTTCACAAAGAGTTACCATCACACCAGAGTACCCAACTCCTCAATCACATTCCTCTAGTTCAGAGGTAGTGGAGCCACAAATACAAGAATCTCTTGGTGATCAAAAGACCACAAATCCTCTTTTGAAAACATTTTCCCTTACAAAAACTCTATAGAACAATGTGTAGGATTGAAGCTCAAGTTTTGTAAGTGAAAAAGAAATGAAATTGAAGAAAGTTTTGAACCAAAAACTTCAGTAAAGAAAGAGAATTTTGAGCACAAAAACAGAGAACAAAAACTTCTTTTGAAAGCTTTAAACTTGAATTCTTTTGCAAAATGATTGTTGTAAATACCTCACCCCTAATCATCCCTATTTATAGGATAAGGGTAGGAATTAAAGAGTAAACTAATATAATAAGTAATTAGGAAATATTTGACCCAAAAATCAGCCCCTAAACTCGTTTAGAGACAAAATACACGTTTTAAAACGTGTTAAAACAACTAGCCGTTAAGGCTGAAATCAAGCCATGGTCGACCGGTCGGTCGACCGGGTTTTCAAAAAATTTAGCCGTTGCCAGCCCATGGTCAACCGCCCGGTCGACCGAAACAAACAGAGAGTAGAGGACTTTCAGTCGGCCAAAGGTCGGCCGACTGAAATGGGGTCCGGTCGACCGCCCGGTCGACCGGGAGACATGCACACATGCACGCACCCAAACGGTCAGAATCCTGGTCGACCGGTCAGTCGACCGTTCTGACCTGAAATAGAGCCGGTCGACCGCCCGGTCGACCGCAGCAGGCCAAAAATCAGTCTTTGGAAAAAGGGTTTTGAAAAACTTAATAGTTTTCAAAATAGTTTTGATCAAGACTAGGTATAATATACAAAATGGAGTTTGTAAGTAATAAAATATATTTAAAACTATTTTGTATATTGGAGAAATTTCTTTTAGACAAATCATGTGCACAAAAACTTGTGTGTAGGGAATTTTGAGCTTCAAACCTATGCACTATTCTTTAACAAACTATAAATATAAAACTTAAACAAATGAAGTCTCTGAGCCATGCTATACCAAGTTAGAACCTTCTTTTCTATGAACACTTCCTCTTGTGCCATTTGCCTTATAAGCATCATAAACCTTGCAAACCTTACAATAGCTAAGAAAGGCCACATGAATGGTACTAACCTGAAACTCATCTTAAACAACTTATCAAAACTTAAACAAATGGAGAGTGTAACCTTTCGGGCCAACAATCTCCCCCTTTTTGATGATGACAAAACATATAGGCTATATAACAAGATATAAAAGAGAGGTAATACTTCCCCTCAAATAATGCACTATTTAAACAAGTATAAAACAAGTTTTCATGAGATAACACAAAACATCAATAAAACACTAAATCATAACACATATTTCTCCCCCTTTTTGTCATACATCAAAAAGGGATATAAATTAGCAAGAAAATCTTCTTATTCAATAACAAAAACATTAAGTTCACCACATATAAAAGAAAATCTATAAAGTCAAGAGGTTTAGTGAAAATATCGGCAAGCTGCAAATCAGAAGAAACATAATCAATCTCAATATCACTTTTCTCAAAATGATCTCTAAGAAAGTGATATCTAATCTCAATATGCTTGGTCTTACTATGTTGATTTGCATTCTTGGTCATATGAATAGTACTAGTATTATCACAAAATATTTTTATATGATCATAATGCAAATCATAATCAAGAAGAGTATGTTTCATCTAAAGGACTTGTGCACAACAAGCCCCCACCGCAACATACTCCGCCTCGGCGGTTGAGAGGGCTACTGAATTTTGTTTCTTAGAAGACCATGAAACAAGACAATTACTAAGAAATTGATATGTTCCACTAGTACTCTTTCTATCCACTCTACAATCCGCATAGTCAGCATCCGAAAAACTCGTCATTGAAAAATCTCTGGTTTCGGATACCAAAGACCCATTCCAATAGTGCCCTTAATATAACGAATGATGCGTTTTACCGCAATTAAATGAGATTCTTTAGGACACGATTGGAATCTAGCACAAAGACACACACTAAACATGATATCCGGCCTACTAGCAGTTAAATACAACAAGCTACCAATCATGCTTCTATATAACTTAATATCAACACACTTACCTTGGTCATCCTTATTAAGTTTGGTGGTAGTTGCCATGGGAGTGCTGCAAATTTTTGAACCTTCAAGTCCAAATTTCTTGATGAGTTCCTTGGAGTACTTGGCTTGACATATGAAAATCTCATCACGCATTTGCTTGATTTGGAGTCCAAGAAAATAATTTAATTCACCCATTAATGACATCTCAAATTCACGCTGCATACACTGTTCAAACTCCTTGCAAAGAAACTCATTAGTAGAACCAAAAATTATATCATCAACATATATTTGCACTATAAGAATGTCACTATCAACATACTTAGTAAATAATGTTGTGTCTATTTGCCTTTAATAAAATCATTTGAAAGAAGAAGAAACTAGAAAGCCTTTCATACCAAGCTCTTGGAGTTTGTTTTAAACCATACAAAGCTTTATCTAACTTAAACAAAATTAGGATGTACATGATCTACAAAACCAGGAGGTTGTTCAACATAAACTTCTTCATTATAAAACCATTTAAGAATGCACTTTTTACATCCATTTGAAAAAGTTTAAAATTTTTAAAAGATGCATAAGTTAGTGTAATCCGTATGGCTTCAAGCCGTGCTACGGGTGCAAAGGTCTCCTCAAAGTCGATTCCTTCAACTTGAGTGTAACCTTGGGCCACTAACCTAGCCTTATTCCTAATACATTTCCTGACTCATCCATCTTGTTCCTAAAAATCTACTTAGTACCAATTATTGGTCTATCGTGGGGTCTAGGAACAAGGTGCCAAACTTAGTTGCGCTCAAATTGATTGAGCTCTTCTTGCATAGCTAGCAACCAATATGAGTCACCCTCGGCTTCGAGGATGTTCTTGGGTTCAAAATGAGAAATGAATGCAAAATTACCACACAATTCATGAAGTTTGGAGCGAGTTGTTACCCCCGTTGATACATCACCTATGATGAGATTTTTGGGATGATTTGTAGCGTATCTCCAATCTTTAGGAAGTGATTGAGAGTTTTTCACTTCATCCTTTTGAACTTCACCAATGGGTTCTTTCTTTTCTTCTTGAATGGGTGAGTCCTTCAAGGATATTTTCTCCATGTCCTCACCTAATGAGTCAATCTCTACAACATTCTCAACAATAGTATTAGATTCTTCAAATTTAACATGCATGGATTCTTCAATAGTATGAGTAGATTTATTGAATATTTTATAAGGTTTGCTAGTACTAGAATATCTAACAAATATTGCTTCATAAGCCTTAGCATCAAATTTACTCAAATTATCTTTAGTGTTCAAAACAAAACACTTGCATCCAAAAACTTTAAAGTATGAAACATTCGGTTTTCTTAAATGATAAATTTCAAAAGAGATTTTGAAAGTATTTTTACACAAATAAATACGGTTTGATATGTAGCATGCGGTGTTTACGGCCTCGGCCCATAAATATTGAGGGAGCCCATATTCACTTATCATAGTCCTAGCCATTTCTTGAAGAGTTCTATTCTTCCTTTCAACTACTCCATTTTGTTGTGGAGTTATAGGACATGACATTTCATTCTTAATTTCTTTTTCACCACAATAAGTCATGAAGAGTTGGTTAACAAACTCTCCGCCTCTATCACTTCTTATTTTTAAAATCGAAAATCCTTTTTCTTTTTTAACCCTTTTTCGAAAAATCTTAAAATGCGAAAACGTTTGATCTTTGTGTTCCAAAAAGAAAACCCAAGTGAATCGAGAAAAATAATTAACTAAAACAAAAACATATCTACTTTCATTTAAGCTTTTAGTTTTAGTTGGTCCAAAAAGATCCATGTGAATCAATTCTAATGGCCTAGTTGACAAGATATCCTCGATTAGTTTGAAAGAAGACTTGGTTATTTTTCAAGTTGACACGCACAACAAATGCGGTCTTTTTCAAACTTCAAGTAAGGAATACCCTTCACCAATTCCTTAAAATTAATTCTTGCAAGATGATCAAAAGATGCATGTCCTACTCTTCTATGCCAAAGCCATGAAATGTCATCAAAAGCATTCAAGCATTTAGTGGAACAATCCAAATTAAGCATGTCAATAATATAGACATTATTTCACGAAATCCGGTGAGAATACAATCATTGATTTTACAATCAAAATTTTGCAAGAAGATTCATCAAATACAACTTTAAGACCATGATTACAAAGTTGACTTATACTAAGCAAGTTATGTTTAAGTCCATCAACAAGAACAACATTTTCTATTAAAGGAGATGCACCAATCTTAATGTTACCTATACCGATGATGATGCTCTTGGAGTCATCTCCGAAGGTGACGGTGCCACCTTCATCGTACCTTGATAGGGTTGTGAAGTTGTTGATATCCCATGTCATATGCCTTAAACAACCACTATCAAGGTACCACCGCTCCTTACGTCTTGGACCTTGGTGTGTACCTACATCAAATAATTTAGGACTTAATTTTGATACCCATATTTTCTTGGGTCCTAAAAAGTTAGTGTCATGAACCCACACAAGATTATTTGTCCTATTTATATGATCATAGCAAAATTTACTTAAATGGCCATTCCGACCACAATAAGTGCATCTATAAATACTTCCATATTTAAATGCATAATGAGTGTGTGACTTACGAACATGTGGATTGTGAGCATGAGTAGTTTTAACATGAGTGTCATGTGAAGTATTGGCATGATGAGCATGAGAATTTTTAGCATGAGTTGTTTTATCATTTTTAGCATGTGGAATGTGCAAATGCTTCTTTGAAAATATTTCCTCTAATTTATTAGTATTAAAAGCACATTCTTTTAAAATATTTTCAAAATCATTGATTTTAGTTTTTAACAAGGATAATTCATTTTCATCAATTTTTCAAAATTTAGCTTTATAAGCAACTTTATAGGCATCAAACTCTCTTTTTGTTGAAATAAGATTGGAAGAAAGTTCATCATTTTCTTTAAAGAAATAGCAAGTTGATTTTTAAGCATCTCAATTTCCTTTTTCAATTTAGAACATTCTACCTTTTTATCATCAAAACTTTCATAAAGTTCAACAAAAGCATGTTCTAACATTTCTCTACTTATTTCATTTTCATCATCAAGAGGTTGAGTGGTTACCTTGGGTGTGTTTGCCATGAAATACATATTTGCCGTGTCGACCTCATCTTCGGATTCACTTTCCGAATCCCAAGTAGCTTTGTATACCTTCTTTTCAACCGGCCTCTTTTGCTTCAAGAAGGAGATTATCTTTTTCTTGAAGTCGGGGCAATCAGCCATGATGTGTCCGGGTTTCCGACAGTTGTAGCATATGATCCTTTTCTCTTTCTTCCCTTCCCATTGTCTTCTATGAAAAACACCTAGAGGGGGGGGTGAATAGGTGTTAGTGCTAATCTAAAACTTAATGCAAAATTAAGTGCGCTAAATGCGAAGCTAATGCAAGTTATGCACAAACTAATACAATACAACAAGTGTAGCCGAATTCCCCTTGCGAGGCTCTGGACTAACTCCCCTTGATTCCCCTTGAAATGGGTTGAGGCGCTATGTGAAGCTCTTGTTGGATGAGTATAAGTTAGGCACACACACAAGCAATCCAAGCAATGTGCACACACAATCAAGCCAAGCAATCAAGGATATAGCAATATGGATTATGCAAGGCAGAACACAAGCAAATAAATATGATGAATTATGCTCAACACAAGCAAATATGATATGAATGAAGTATGATGCTTTGCACAAATGCAAAGAGAGAGAGTTAGAGAAAAGTGGATCAAACGCAAACACAAAGATATGTTTCGAGGTTCGAGTACCCAACTCTACATCCCCGCCTACACCACCGTGTAGGATTTCCCAATCCACTATAGGAGTACCAAACTCCTCTCTCAACCTTTACAAAGCCACCGAGGCTATACAACCACAATCTACCTCTACCGAAGAGGGATAAGGCCCGTAGCCAATACAACAACCACAACCAACACCTCTACCGAAGAGGTATACAACCAAACTCAATCACCTCACACTTGAGGGATACAAACCAATCACCCGATCACCTCTACCGAAGAGGGATACAACAAGAATAAGGGTGTACAACTTCGAGGTTACAACAACAACCTCAAAACTCTCTCTTTTCTTTCTTTTTCCACAAAACAAATGATCCTAATAGATTAGGATAGAAGATAACTCAAGTGTGGAAAACAAGGTGTTTTTGGAAACAAGCAACAAAGAAAAACTACTTGGGAAATCTCTTGTATGTGATAGAAATTAAAGATCAAATCAATATCCCAAAACCCTAGTTTTCTTTGATTTTCCAAAAACCCAAAAACAATAAAGATTGAAAGATTAAAGCCCCAAACACTTTTGAAAAACTCTTTTAAACACTTCAGAAAATCAGAATTTTTTCTCTTGAAAAACTTGGCCAAAATCCCCAAAGAGATGGGGTTTTTATAGCCCCAACAGAAAACTAGCCGTTAGAGCTGAGCTGGCAGCTCTGACAGGCAACGGTCGACCGGCCCGGTCGACCGCCAACGGTCAGAAATATGACCGTTGGGCAACAGCGGTCGACTGGCCCGGTCGACCGAAACAAACCGAGAGCAGAACTCTTCTGCAGCGGTCGACCGCCCGGTCGACCCAATCAAACAGAGAGCAGAGCTCTCAGACCCGGTCGACCGGCTCGGTCGACCGTCCCAGTGACTCCAAACGTGCACAGATCTGTGCACGTCCGGTCGACCGGCCCGGTCGACCGGACATCAGCCAAGTCGACTAATAACCTGGCTTAGTCGACTGGTTGAGTCCTGGACCTGAAAACTGAGTTTGAAAACTTGAGAAAAATATTTTATAAAAATCTTTTAATACTTCTAAAAATCACCAAAAATATTTTTATCATTTTTTTATCAAAACTCAAACAAGTGATAAAAGTTTCAAGACATGTATCAACATATTCAATTCATTTTGAGTCTTGCAAATTTTATCAAAAACAAAGCTTGTATTTTTGTCAAACTTGATTTTTCCAAAGCATGAATAGGATAGTCAAATAAGTTTGTCTAGCAACTTTAAAGCATGTATGTATATCTAGAACATATCTAATATACATAGAAATAAAGTAAACTTGTTTTGATCAAACTATTCATGAAAACCAAAATCCAAATCATGAAACGTGTGTGTTGTGCACTTGAGCATATCAACTATACTAAGCTTTACAAATGGATCTAAAAACACACTATCTAAACTATGGATACCTAAGTCTTTGTGTCATCAAGAAGACTTGCTCCAAAACTCCATCCATGGGCTAGGCAATGTGTGATCTTGACGCTTTGGCCCTGGAATCATCATGAAAAGCTTCTAAACACCTTGTTGAAGCTAAACACCAACTAATATCTTGGTTAATGATCTGACACTTAAACAACACAAGATTATTAGTAAACATAACTACATGAGTTAATCATCATCAAAACTAGAGTGGAAGGCCTTTGGGCCAACAATCTCCCCTTTTTGATGATGACAAAACTCATGGAGTTATATATGCATGGATTAAAGTTAAGCTTCAAAGAAGCTCCCCCTTAACTCATGCATAGACATAAATAATAAGATATGAAAATGAATGTGCATAAACATGTATGCATCAATATGCATAAACACAAACACATGTTCTAGAAGTTCTAGTTACCAATTAAATTAATAAAGCATTAACAACAAAAACACTAGATGCTCTAGATACCAATAAAACTTAAAACTTACCAATAAACAATAAAACTAATATATGCAAAAACATAAGAAACATAAGTATGCATATATAAAAACATGTTAAACTCTCAAATAATTCTCCCCCTTTTTGTCAATCATCAACAAAGGGGTAAACAAAGTAAAATCAAATCAACCAAATTTTTTTCCCCCTTTTTGTCAAGCAAAAAGATCAAGAAGGGGTTAAACAATCCAAACAATAAAACAATGTTCTCCCCTTTTTGTCTAAAACAAAAAATGTCAATAAGGGGTGACTATAAACAACATGATATCAATAGAAAAATATGTCAATGAAGCATCTTGATATCACTTGAAAATAAACATGGATCAATAGATGTTATATGCTATATACATTCATGAAGAGGAAGACGCTAAGTTAGCTTCCCTACACATATGCATTACATGAAGTAGGATGTGAAGCCCTAATTCACATAACACACATTATGTAATGAATAAGAGGAGATGTGAAGCTCCCCTACACACGTGTACCACATAAAGAAGAGATGTTAAGCTCTTCAATACACAATACACTCAACATGAATCTATATGCATATAGTCAATACAAATCAAAACTTTTGTATTTTTTCAAAAAAAATTTAGATACCAATTTTAAGTAAAAAACACATGAAACATCTTGATATCAATTGAAATTAAACATAATAAATTTTGAATGTCTAAATAAAATTTTGATACCAATGTAAATAATTTCATATCAAACATATGATACCAATATGAAATTTTTCAATCATAAAGTAAGGGAGTGGGAAACAAATACCAATTGAAGAATCACCAATTGAAATACAAAATTAAATTTTCTCCCCCTTTATGAAATACCAACTAAAAGAATGCATGAGCTTGATACCAATTTAAAAGTAATCATTTAAAACAAAATTGAAGATCAAGCACTAGCATAAACAAGATTTTGTGAAAGAATGTATATCTTAAGCACAAATAAAAGTGTATGAAATAAAATGAGTACCAATCACCAATAGATGATACCAATTGAAAATATACATACACAATAAACATATGAGTATACAAAAAGATCAAAATGATACCAATTGAAAGAGTTCAATGATACCAATTGACATAGCAATAAGTTCAAGTGTATACATCATATTACAATACCTCCCAATCAAGGTTCAAGTTTTAAATGATTTTCATTTTAAAGCATACAAGACCATGATCTCCCATCCATCCGCCCATTGATGGTAGGGTTTTCAAAAATAGATTTGAAAATAAGCTTTGTGTGAAAATCACTACCATAGTGAAGAATACCGTAACTAGTTAAATGGAAAATCTTTTAAACTAGTACGAAATCCTTCAAGCAAGGAATAAAACGAAATTGTTTTTCATGAAACATGAAATCCACATGATATCAAACACTCAAGTCAATTAAGCATAAATATAACTCATGAAAACAAAAACATGAGTAAGTAATAAAAGTGAGTGTACATATAAAGTGTGAATATCATAATCATGAAAATTTTTCATTAAGCTCAATTATTTCTTAATCATGAAAAACACGAAAATCATCAAAACTTATTTAACTTTCATGGCATATGTATATCTAATACAAACAAAAGTATACATATATATCTAAAAACAACGAGTCCACAAAGTGTATATGCATGAAGGCACGTGGCTCAAAAGGATAAACATGTATATCTAATAGTTTGGACAAGATAGACATATACATGAAGTTAAACAATTAAACACAAAACAAGAAAAGCTAAATCTTCACAAAACACATTTCATTTCAAGGTATATGTATGAATTGTCAACACAATAAGTATACATACATATCCCTAAACACAATTGAGTCCATATACAGATTTGCATGAAAGGCAAATGACTCAAGGGGTATACATGTATATCTTAAAGTTTGGCAATACAACCATATACATGAAGTGAAAAACTCATAAAACAAATCCAAAATGGGAATACAAGTTTAAAATGTATGAATCATCAAACTAGACTATACTAGCACATCTAAGGGTTCAAATAAGCAATCAAGCCCAAACATATATAATTTATTTGTGGCCCACTATATGTACAAGTATAAATCTTCTAGTTTTAATGAAAACTAACATCTAAACATGTAATCAAGGCATAAAGCATAAAAACAAAACACAAATCATTTAGACTAGGATTTATACTAGTGTCGAAAAACATGATTATCATGTCAATACATATGTTATCAAACCTATGATAAGCATGATAGCTAAACAAACGGTGAGAACACAAAAATAATGGTCTATATTAAACATGGGTGTCTCAAAATGCTAAACATGAGTGTCAAGGATCTAATAACATGGTATTTACATACTAATCCATAGACAATGAAAACATGCTATAAAACATCAATATGAAATACAACTCATATATGATCAAGATGTACATGCATGTGCATTAGATCTAGGTCATACAAATTAGTTTTACCAAGGTGAAAACACAAAAATATAAGTCCATATAAAACATGGATGTTTCAACCAACTAATAAGTATAACACTAATCTAATTAACATGACATATTCATGATGATCACTAAATATCGAATCATGCTATGAGAAATAAACATGGAAAGCATGTAAACATAAGGAGTTAGAGATTCGATACAAAATCAATGAGGGCACCGCTCTATTTCTCCAAAACAAAGGTGGTCCTCTCCACCAAATCTTCCTTGAAAGTGATGCATCCAATTGATTTCCTTTAAGTCCGGAACGCATCCACTCCAAGGTGTCATCACTCTCACGTCATGTGAGAGCCCACAACTACATCAGAAATAATAGGAGGGGTGGTCTTTGGTACCCATATCTTCTTGGGTCCAAGGGGGTTAGTACCTTCTTTAACCCAAACAAACTTCTTTGCTAAATTCTCAACATGTAAACGATCATAGCAAAATTTAGCAAGATGGCCTTTTCGGCCACAATGTGTACATGTGTACACATGAGCATACATGTGTTGATGGTGTCCGTGTGGAGCATGTGTATGCCGTGGAGAGTGTGCATGCATAAAAGTTGAAACTTGTTTCTTACGAATCAAGGTTTCCAAGCGAGTGTGGTTCATGGCACATTGGCTCATAGTGGAGCCCAAACAATCTACTCTCTTCTTTAACATACAAATATCATCATTAATCCTAAAAGAAGAGGTACATGCATTAGGTAGACTAGATGAAGCTACACTAGCATGGCAAACATGTGCATCAATTTTATTTGTAAAACAACATTTTTCTTTAAACACATTCTAAATCTTTAGAAATTGAAGCAATCTTAATTTTCAAAGAATCATTTTCTTTTAAAACAAAATCAACTTTTGAAGACAAATTTTCATTTTTCTTCAAAATAGCATGGCAATCATTTTTAGACTTCAAAAAGTTATTTTCTTTAAGTGCAAGATCTAATTGAGATCTTAATGCATCCCTTTCATTATAAACCTCAACCTTCTCTTGCAAAACACAATCAAGTCTAGAATGCAAACTTTATTTTCTTTTTCAATATCTAGACTTTTCTTTTTCAAAATCTTGTATTTTTCTATTAACTTTTCACAAACAATAGAAAGTTCTTCATTTAAAGCATGGGCATCAAAATTATCACATGAAGAACTAGAGCAATCATCACTATCTAAGTGGGGTTCCGAATGTACCTCAAGGGAGTCATTCCCTTGGACCATGAAGCATTGTGAATCGGATTCTCCACTAGATTCCTCTTCTTGAATTTGCACTTGAAGCTCCGAGGTGGTGGTTGTTGTTATCAATTTGTTCCACACTGCAAAGGCGGAATCAATGTTAGAAATACACATAAGATAATCTTTAGGTAATGTGCTTCTAATGGCCTCTAGGGCTTGTGCATTGGCCCCTATATGATTGCGATCACTAAGGAAGGATTCCTTGGTAATAGCAAGATAAACTTTATGACCTAGGGTTTGCAAATAAACGTCATCCTAATCTTCAAACATGAATGTTGGAAGGGTCATACATAGGTGGGGTCATGAAGGCCATGGTAAACTAAATGTGTGCAAACAAGCAAATGCAAATAATAGATTAGCAAGCAAATGGATCTCACTCCTAGGATGTTAAGCCTAAGTATCAGGAGCACCCGCTCTGATACCAATTGAAAAACACCTAGAGGGGGGGTGAATAGGTGTTAGTGCTAATCTAAAACTTAATGCAAAACTAAGTGCGCTAAATGGCGGAAGCTAATGCAAATTATGCACAAACTAATACAATACAACAAGTGTAGCCGAATTCCCCTTGCGAGGCTCTGGACTAACTCCCCTTGATTCCCCTTGAAATGGGTTGAGGCGCTATGTGAAGCTCTTGTTGGATGAGTATAAGTTAGGCACACACACACAAGCAATCCAAGCAATGTGCACACACAATCAAGCCAAGCAATCAAGGATATAGCAATATGGATTATGCAAGGCACAACACAAGCAAATAAATATGATGAATTATGCTCAACACAAGCAAATATGATATGAATGAAGTATGATGCTTTGCACAAATGCAAAGAGAGAGAGTTAGAGAAAAGTGGATCAAACGCAAACACAAAGATATGTTTCGAGGTTCGAGTATCCAACTCTACATCTCCGCCTACACCACCGTGTAGGATTTCCCAATCCACTATAGGAGTACCAAACTCCTCTCTCAACCTTACAAAGCCACCGAGGCTATACAACCACAATCTACCTCTACCGAAGAGGGATAAGGCCCGTAGCCAATACAACAACCACAACCAACACCTCTACCGAAGAGGGTATACAACCAAACTCAATCACCTCACACTTGAGGGATACAAACCAATCACCCGATCACCTCTACCGAAGAGGGATACAACAAGAATAAGGGTGTACAACTTCGAGGTTACAACAACAACCTCAAAACTCTCTCTTTTCTTTCTTTTTTCACAAAACAAATGATCCTAATAGATTAGGATAGAAGATAGCTCAAGTGTGGAAAACAAGGTGTTTTTGGAAACAAGCAACAAAGAAAAACTATTTGGGAAATCTCTTGTATGTGATAGAAATTAAAGATCAAATCAATATCCCAAAACCCTAGTTTTCTTTGATTTTTCAAAAACCCAAAAAACAATAAAGATTGAAAGATTAAAGCCCCAAACACTTTTGAAAAACTCTTTTAAACACTTCAGAAAACCAGAATTTTTTCTCTTGAAAAACTTGGCCAAAATCCCCAAAGAGATGGGGTTTTTATAGCCCAACAGAAAACTAGCCGTTAGAGCTGAGCTGGCAGCTCTGACAGGCAACGGTCGACCGGCCCGGTCGACCGCCAACGGTCAGAAATATGACCGTTGGGCAACAGCGGTCGACCAGCCCGGTCGACCGAAACAAACCGAGAGCAGAACTCTTCTGCAGCGGTTGACCGCCCGGTCGACCCAATTAAACAGAGAGCAGAGCTCTCAGACCCGGTCGACCGGCTCGGTTGACCGTCCCAGTGACTCCAAACGTGCACAGATCTGTGCACGTCCGGTCGACAGGCCCGGTCGACCGGACATCAGCCAAGTCGACTAATAACCTGGCTTAGTCGACTGGTTGAGTCCTGGACCTGAAAACTGAGTTTGAAAACTTGGGGAAAATATTTTATAAAAATCTTTTAATACTTCTAAAAATCACCAAAAATATTTTTACCATTTTTTTTATCAAAACTCAAACAAGTGATAAAAGTTTCAAGACATGTATCAACATATTCAATTCATTTTGAGTCTTGCAAATTTTATCAAAAACAAAGCTTGTATTTTTGTCAAACTTGATTTTTCCAAAGCATGAATAGGATAGTCAAATAAGTTTGTCTAGCAACTTTAAAGCATGTATGTATATCTAGAACATATCTAATATACATAGAAATAAAGAAAACTTGTTTGATCAAACTATTCATGAAAACCAAATCCAAATCATGAAACGTGTGTTGTGCACTTGAGCGTATCAACTATACTAAGCTTTACAAATGGATCTAAAAAACTATCTAAACTATGGATACCTAGGTCTTTGTGTCATCAAGAAGACTTGCTCCAAAACTCCATCCATGGGCTAGGCAATGTGTGATCTTGACGCTTTGGCCCTGGAATCATCATGAAAAGCTTCTAAACACCTTGTTGAAGCTAAACACCAACTGATATCTTGGTTAATGATCTGACACTTAAACAACACAAGATTATTAGTAAACATAACTACATGAGTTAATCATCATCAAAACTAGAGTGGAAGGCCTTTGGGCCAACATTCTAAAGTTGAGCTTATTCTTGCGGTATATTCTCTTTACATTTCTTTCGAAGAGAGATAGCTCTTCATCATCTTCTTCATCTTCTTCATCATCGTATTTGGAGGAGAAAGACTTGAAGGCTATTGACTTTTTCTTTTGAGGTACCGCAATCTTCTCTAGCCTTCTTCTCCATCTCATGAGTCTTAAGGTTTCCGATAAGACTTATGAGCTCCATCTCGTTTTTGTCATTCAACTCCTTCAAGGTGGTAGCTTTGATTTCCATGATGAAGGAAGAGCACGAATCACCTTGCGTACCTTTTGGTCGTTTGCTTATTTCATCACCTAGAGAAGAAAGAGCATTGGTAATCTTAGTAAAACTTTGTAATCATATTATCAATAGACTCATCTTCTAGCATTTTAAAGCTTTCATATTGGGAACGCAAGAGATCAATTTTGGCTCTCTTGACTTGTGATGTCCCCTCATGAGTGACCAATAAGTGTTGCCAAATCTCATAGGCGGATTTGCAATGGATAACTCGTGTTAGATCATCCTCATTCAAAGCAGTGAGAAGGAAATTTTGAGCCTTAGAGTTAGCCTTATATTCCTGTAGGTAAATTCGGACCAAGTGTTCTCCTCACTTTCGGGTCTACTATAAGGCTTGGTCAAGGACTTTACAACTAGACTACCTAGAAATTGTAGAAAAATAGTCATCCTAACTTTTCATATGGGAAAGTTGAGTCCATCAAATTTGGGAGGGGTCTTAATGTTGTCAGCATTTTTACTAGTGAATGAATGAAAGTATGCAAAAAATGATTAGCAATTTTAGAATCTCTCTAAGGATGTGAAACCAAAAACTAGAGTCCTAACTCTGATACCAATTGAAATCACCTAGAGGGGGGTGAATTTGTTGATAATGCTAATCAATGCACAAATTAAAATTGTTATGATGCAACGATCACCCGAAACAAAACTAGAAGCCGAATACCCCGTGAAGGGCTCTGAACTCCTTCCTCGTGAATCCCCTAGATAAGAGTTTGAGGTGCGTAATGCAATCTTGTTGTGTGAGTATTAATCGACAATATAGCAATGATTATGAAGCAAGTAAATGTAGCAATGAATATAGAGCAAGTAAATGAAGCAATGAATATAAAGTAAGTAAACCAATCGCAAACACAGAGATTTGTTCTGAGGTTCGAGCACCCAGTTCTACGTCCCCGCCTTCACCCAGAAGGATTTTCAACCACTATAACTTTCATAAAGAGTTACAACCACACCAGAGTACCCAACTCCTCAATCACACTCCTCTAGTCTAGAGGTAGTGGAGCCACAAATACAAGAATCTCTTGGTGATCAAAAGACCACAAACCCTCTTTTGAAAACCTTTTTCCCTTACAAAAATCCTATAGAACAATGTGTAGGATTGAAGCTCAAGTTTTGTAAGTGAAAAAGAAAATGAAATTGAAGAGAGTTTTGAACCAAAAACTTCAGTAAAGAGAGAGAATTTTTAGCACAAAAACAGAGAACAAAAACTTCTTTTGAAAGCTTTAAACTTGAATTCTTTTGCAAAATGATTGTTGTAAATACCTCACCCCTAATCATCCCTATTTATAGGATAAGGGTAGGGATTAAAGAGTAAACTAATATAATAAGTAATTAGAAAATATTTGACAAAAAAACCAGCCCCTAAACTCGTTTAGAGATAAAATATATGTTTAAAATGTGTTAACAACTAGCCGTTAAGGCTGAAATCAAGCCACGGTCGACCGGCCGGTCGACCAGGTTTTCAAAAAATTTAGCCGTTGCCAGCCCACGGTCGACCGCCCGGTCGACCGAAACAAACAGAGAGTAGAGGACTTTCAGTCGGCGGAGGTCAGTCGACCGAAATAGGGTCCGGTTGACCGGGAGACGTGCACACATGCACACACCCAAACGGTCAGAATCCCGATCGACCGGTCGGTCGACCGTTCTGACCTGAAACAGAGCCGGTCGACCGCCCGATCGACCGCAGCAGGCCAAAAATCAGTCTTTTGAAAAAGGGTTTTGAAAAACTTGATAGTTTTCAAATAGTTTTGATCAAGACTAGGAATAATATACAAAATGGAGTTTGTAAGTAATAAAATATATTTAAAACTATTTTGTATATTGGAGAAATTTCTTTTAGACAAATCATGTGCACAAAAACTTGTGTGTAGGAAATTTTGAGCTTCAAACCTATTCACTATTCTTTAACAAACTATAAATATAAAACTTAAACAAATGAAGTCTCTGAGCCACAATGAAGTCTCTGAGCCATGCTATACCAAGTTAGAGCCTTCTCTTCTATGAACACTTCCTCTTGTGCCATTTGCCTTATAAGCATCAAACCTTGCAAACCTTGCAATAGCTAAGAAAGGCCATCATGAATGGTACTAACCTGAAACTCATCTTAAACAACTTATTAGTACCATATAGCTTCTATGTGTTTGTTATCATCAAACTTAACACAATGGAGAGTGTAACCTTTCGGGCCAACACGTTCTCCTTCTGCGGTCGACCGGGCGGTTGACCGCGATGGCCTGTGCACGTTGGTGAACACCGGTCGACCGCCCGGTCGACCGGTGTCTGCTGCTGTTCTTCTTTGCCTTGGCTTCCTCGTCGTCGACTTCCTCGACTTCCTCTTCTCTCTTCCTACTGCGAAAACTGTAAATCACCTAGAGGGGGGTGAATAGGTGATGGCTAATCTAATGGTCACTTAATGATGAATGATGCAAATAATATGGAAGCTAAAAGCAATTATGACCAAATAAAAACCTTTTACACTAAACACTATGTATAACACAAGAGTGTTGCCGAATTCCCCGTGAAGGGCTCTGGAAAACTCCTCTAGATTCCCCTTGAATGGGTTGAGGTGCCGCGTTGGCTCTCTTGGTTGAATACAAGTGTTAGTCACAATCCCAAACAATATATCAATTAAGCACAAATGAATATTTCAAGCATATAAAGATAGAAATAATTGAATGAAGCAGAATAAACAAGGACAAAGAGAGAGAGAGAGAGCAATCGCAAACACAAGGTATGTTTCGAGGTTCGAGCACACTTGCTCTACATCCCCGCCTTCGACACACGAAGGATTTCCACTATGCAAGATCCCAATGGATCTCTCCTCGTACCCAAACACCTACAAGCCCTCGGACTCCCTTAGTCCGTATACACCGCAAGCCACCGGCTCGCCGAGGCCGCACCTCGTACAATAAGTCCGCACCCGAACTCGAAACAACGACGAGCACACTTGCCCGTCTCCTCAATGAACAAAGAAAAGATCTTTGGTGATCACAACACTTTGATCACCTAAAGCACTCTCACTACAACACACCTATAGGATGTATAATCAATGGTTGCTCAAGTGTGGTGTGAGAAAGCAAGGAAAGAACTATGGTGAAAAACTCAAGAAATCACTTAAACACTCTTTATAAAATCTTCCTTTTAGATAGGAAATATTTGCTCATAATTGTGGAGAAACTCTTTTAAAAGACTGGGAAAAAACTAGCTCAAGGGTCTCCTAAAAATCTGGCTCAAAACAATGACCAAACCCCCTTTTATAGAGGTCAGAAAAATGTGACCGTTGGGGTCAGTCAGAGCTTCCGGTCGACCGCCCGGTCGACCGCCAACGGTCGAAAATCCGACCGTTGGAGCCTCCGGTCGACCGCCCGGTCGACCCAGAAATCCAGAGAGCAGAACTCTCTGTAGCGGTCGATCGTCCGGTCGACCGGACCACTGTGCTGCCAGACACGCACAAGTCTGTGCAGTCGGTCGACCGTGGGTCGACCGGACCATGGTGCGGTCGACCGCTCGATCGACCGGACCAGCCTGTCAGCCAGTTCCAGGTCTGAAAAACTGTTTTAAAAATTAATTTTAAAACTTTTAACACTTTTAAAAATCCATAAACTTGTTTTAATTATATTGAAAACCAAACTTGTGATATAATTTTTTTCAAAACATATATCAACATATTCATATCATTTCAGCGTCTTGCAATTTTATCAAAATCAAAAACATGTATTTTCAAACTTGGTTTTCATAACTTCACAAAATTAAAACAAGATATTTGATTTCATTTAAAGCATAGTGTGTATGGATATGATCCACTACACAATCATAATGTAATATCTATGTTTTTGTCATAAGGTTTTGGTGAAACATATAACTTTGAATACCAAAAACAAAACTATGTTTTCCAAAATGAAAGTCTTTTCTAAATCTGAAAATTCTTTTATGAAAAGACAATTCTAAATCAAGAGTGTGTATGCATGGTATACTTGAGCAATCCACCAACTATCTATCCTTTACATTTTTAACTAAAACAAAAACAAAATCTTATACCTAGACACAAGTCTTCATCTTCTTGAAGTCTTCACTTGAAGGCTTCTCATCTTCTTGACTTGGTCCAAGCTGATCCAAGACTCCTTGGATCACACCGTGCTAGCTCCAAATCTTGACATTTTATCCTTTGTTGAGCTATGCACCTACTAAGATCTTGATAATGAATCTGTCACTAATTAAACACAAGATCATTTATAACTTTCATGAGTTGATCATCATCAAAACTAGGGTGATAGGCCTTTGGGCCAACAATCTCCCCCTTTTTGATGATGACAAAACTCATGAGGTTATATATGCATGGATTAAAGTAAAGCTTCAAGGAAGCTCCCCTTAACTCATGCATAGACATAAATAATAATATATGACAATGAAACTCATAAATATGTATGCAAATGATGGAGATGAAACAAATAAATCCTTTCTCCTATTGCAAAACAAAACATATATGCATAAATAACAAGGAAGACAAATACTACTCCCTTAAGCAATGAAACATGCATATATACTCAAATACTTCTCCCCCTTTTTGTCAATCATCAACAAAGGGTTCAAAGTAAAATCAAATCAAACAAAATTTTCTCCCCCTTTTTGTCAAAAAACAAAAAGATCAAGAAGGGGTGAAACAAATCAATCAATAAAGATTTATATGCGATATACATTCATGAAGAGGAAGACGCTAAGTTAGCTTCCCTACACATATGCATTACATGAAGAAGGGATGACAAGCCCTAACTCACATAACACATATTATGTAATGCATAAGAGAGATGTGAAGCTCCCCCTACACACGTATATTATATAAAGAAGAGTTATCAAGCTCCTCAATCTATAATATACTCAACATGAATCCATATGTAAGAGAGATGTTAAGCTCTCTTTGCATATAGGAAATACAAATCAAACATTTGAATTTTTCTTTAAAATTTTGAACTTACTTAATAAAAACACATTTTGAGATATCAACATATATTTTATTTTGATATCAATAGAAAATTTTATTTTAATCATAAACTTTGCTTTTAAAAATTGTAAGCCAATTGTGAGTAAGCACATGGAAATCATATATATGTATGAGAAATGAGATACCAAGTGAAATGAAAACAACATATATATAAGAAACAAAATATGAGTATATACAAAAAAGTTCATATTGATACCAATTGAAACGATTCAATGATACCAATTGACATAACAATAAAATCAAGTGTATATCTCATAACCTACCACCCTTCATATGCACAAGGTAAAAGATTTTCAATGAAGTATACAAGGCATAATCGCCCATCATCCTCCCATAGATGGTAGGGGTTTTCAAAAATAGATTTGAAAATAAGCTTAGTTTGAAACTCTACCAAATGAAGAATTTGCACTAAAAAAATGTTTTAAAACTAGTGAGGAATCCTTCAAGTAAGGAATAAAGTAAAAATATTTTTCATGAAACACAAGTAAATCACATGACACTAAAACACTCTAATATTCATGAAGTCCATAAAATTCAAAAAGAGGTGAGTGCACTAGTGTTATGTGGAACATGGTATCATGAAAATGTCATAACGCTCAATATTTCTTAAATAAGAAAACATGAAATCATCACAAAATTTTTTTATTAAAAAAATATATTTCAAGATATAGTATGTTTTGACAACACAATAAGTATACATACATATCTCTTAAACACAATTGAGTCCATATAAATAGATTTGCATTAAAGGCAAATGACTCAAGAGGTATACATGTATATCTTAAAGTTTGGCAAAATACACATATACATGAAATGAAAAAAACACATGATCATAAATCAAATCCAAAAAGTGAGAATATAGCTTAAAAATGTTGTATCATCAAAACCAAGCAATACAAGTACATTTCATGGGTTCAAAATAAGCGTTCAAGCACAAATATAAATAGATTTATTTGTGGCCACGACATGTACAAGTATAAATCCTAGTGTTAACAAAACTAACATATAACCAATATTCAAATCATGAAGCATCAAATTTTGAGAAAAATAGAATCATGTGGATAATCTCAAAAATTATTTGAAGAATAAATAACTAGTATAAATTGTTTTTGAAAAGACCTTCAAATATATCAAATCTTATGTTTTTCATAACATAATAGATACATAAAAATTTAAGCACTCATGATCTATAAAGCTCAAA
>JAVJIF010012737.1:0-96492 GCA_038442645.1 Agave tequilana | reverse complement strand
CTATTCTATCCTTACATTTTAACTAAAACAAAATCTTATAAAGACAAACCTAGACACAAGTCTTCATCTTCTTGAAGTCTTCACTTGAAGTCTTCTCATCTTCTTGACTTGGTCCAAACACGATCCAAACTCGATCACTAGCTCTTTGGATCAAACCGTGTAAGCTCCAAAACTTGACTTTGAATCCTTTGTTGAAGCTACACACCAACTAAGATCTTGATCATGAATCTGTTACTAATTAAACACAAGATCATTAGTACAATAACTACATGAGTTGATCATCATCAAAAGTAGAGTGATGGGCCTTTGGCCAACAATCTCCCCTTTTTGATGATGACAAAACTCATGGAGTTATATATGCATAGATTAAAGTAAAGCTTCAAAGAAGCTCCCCCTTAACTCATGCATACCAAATAAACAAATAAATATGCAATGAATGCTCATAAAACATGTATGCAAATACTTGGAGATAAACATGCCAATCAAGCATAAAACAAATCAAATTCTTTTTCTCCTATTTGCAAACCAAAAACATATATGCATAACAATAAATCCTTTTTCTAAAAACATGCATATATACAAAATACTTCTCCCCTTTTTGTTAATCATCAACAAAGGGGTTAAAATAAAAAAACAAAACCAACAAATTTTTCTCCCCCTTTTTGTCCAAAGCAAAGAATTAATAAAGGGGTAAAGTCAAATCAATCAATAAAGGATATATGCGATATACATTCATGAAGAGGAAGACGCAAAGTTAACTTCCCTACATATATGCATTACATGAGGAAGAGATGACAAGCCCTAATTCACATAACACATTATATGCAATGCATAAGAAGAGATGTGAAGCTCCCCCTACACATGTGCATCGCATAAAGAAGAGTTGCAAGCTCCTCAATATAGGATACACTCAACATGAATCTATATATAGAGGAGATGTTAAGCTCCCCTTGCATATTGGCAATATAAATCAAAACGTTTTTAATTTAAATTTTCAACATTTCATATTAAACAAAATTTTGAATTCTTTTCAACAAAACAAATTTTGAGATATCTTAGTAAATCAAATTTTAAGATACCAAAAGTAAATAAACATTACATTTTTTAAATTTTCTTAAATAGATAAAGCATCTTGATATCAATTGTAAGTATTTGTCATTTAAAACATATGATACCAAAAAACAAAATCAATATTCATTTTCATTAATCATTTTTCTCATAAAGTAAGGGAGTGGAAATCAATGGTAAACAAAAAAATACCAATTGAAAGATAAAATACGAGTTTTCTCACCCTTTATGAAATACCAAATAAAACGATGCATAAGCTTATTTTGAATACCAATTGAAAACTAGTCAATTGAAACATAATAGTCATTAAACATCAAGCTTTGCATAAACAAAATTGTGCTCAAAGATATAGAAATATAGTAAGCACAAATAAAACATGTATAGGTGTATGAAAAATGAGTATCATACATAAAAAATATATGAGTATACAAAAATGTCAATATTGATACCAATTGAAAGAATCCAATGATACAAATTGAAACAACAATAATATCAAGTGTATATGTCATATCAACCATCCTTAATATGCACAAGATAAAAGATTTTTCAAATAAAGCTTACAAGGCATACTTTTAAAAAATAGGTTTTCAAAAATAAGTGTGAACAATATAATTTGTTTGAAAACACTACCATACCGAAGAATCCCGCAACTAGTTAAATAGAAAAACTTGTGAACTAGTACCAAATCCTTCAAGCAAGGAATAAAACAAAAATTATATTTTATGAAAAACATGTAAATTACATGGTTACTTAAACACTCAAAGTCCATAAAGCTCAAAATGATCATGAAACATAGTCATGAATAAACAAATAAAACATGAGTGCACAAGAATCATGTAATTAGCATTTTTCAGGAAAATAGTCAATGAAGCTCAAAACTGATCATGAATCTTATTTTATTAAAACAAATCATGAAAATTTATTTTTCATCTTAAAAATAAATTCAAGGTATATGTATGATTTATTCAAAACTAACAATATGCATACATATCCCAAAACATAAAAGAGTCCATAATGTAAATTGCATGAAGGCAAATGACTCAAAGGGATACATGTATATTTATTAGATTTGAATACAAAATACATATACATTAAGTAACACATGAAGATTGGCAACACAAGTATAAATGAGAGAATCATCAAAACTAGGCTATACATGTGCATATAGTGAGTACAAATGAGCAATGAAGTGCAAATGTATATGAATCAAATATTCTCACTACTTGTACAAGTATACATCCAAGTTTAATGGAATCTACATCTAAACATGTATTTACCACAAGAAATACAAAACAAATAAAATATGAACATGCTAAAAATATCATATATGAACACGCATGTAAATAAATAAGGAGTTTAGAGATAGTTACTGATTGGTAGTGAAAAGTGCATTTTTATCATCATATTTACCATCACATTTTCATATTTATTCATATAATTCTGCACATTTATTAATATTTTGTGATTTATTGTGTGCAGGCATTGAGTTCTTATTTTAATAATAAATAAAGCCTAAAAGAAGCCCAAAAGCCCATATTCAAGCCCAAGTGCAAAAATGCAAATATCAATTGTCAAAAGTGCAAATACACAAGGGCCAAAGTTGCAAATACAAAGAAGAGGGAAGGATAGACTTCTATTCAACCCTAAACACTTGCGGGATGAGGATAAAAGCCAAAGAAGGATAGCAAATTTCGTTTAAGAGATATGGTAAGATTTGGGATCTAGTTAACTTGCTTCCCAAGTTATGTCGAAAATCCCAAAATCAAGAGTCAAGATGCAGCTTCCAGAAGCAAACACCCAGATGGACGGACCAGGGGAGGCCAGCGCCAAAGCGCGTGGCCAGCCGCCACTACCAGGCCGCGGAAACGCGGCCCAAGCCGCGTTTCCGCGGCAATTCAGTGTTATCTGGGGACCCGTTTCGTGGGAGAGTTGTGTTGGTACTCTACCTCCTTCTGCACCTATAAATACCCCCTGCAGTGCAACCGAGAAGGGCGTCCAGAGGCAGAGCCAAGGGCCAAAAGCTAGGGTTTTTAGGTTTTTCTTTCTTCTAGTTTAGGTTTTCTTTCGTTTTCCTTTTGTAAATTCTGTAACTGAGAGTGGAGGAAGCTTTCATGGAGGAAGGAGTCCATGCTTGTACTGAGGTGACAGCGGTGTAAGCCTACTATTTCTTCCATTGTTAATGAAATCCATTTAAGGTTCGTTTTGTTCTTTTATTATTTTATGTTCTTCAACTCTTGTTTATTCTTGTATTTCTCTATTCTTGTTTTCTTCATTTGTTTTTCTCTAATGCCTTGTGAACAATGAGACCCAATTGCATTGAGACTGCCTAGCCAAAGAAGAACCCTTGATGGCTTATGGTGATGAACATCCTATACGCCATACTTGCAAGTCTTCCAAGAAAAGGTAAATCATCGCATGGATCAAAGGTAAGCAGGCTGAAGAGGTTTGTACGTGTTATAAGTTTTTCTTTCTTTTCTTTCTTTAGTTTAGATCCACATCTTCCTAAATTCTTTTCTTCCACTTCATTGTAAATACCACTTCTTCTTCTCTATCTCCCTTCTTCCTAACTTAACATCAAAATAATAAAAAATTTTAGAGATAACTTTCTTTCTTTCTAACTTAACTGTAAATAATAAAAATAAAATAATTTTTAGAGATAACTTACAAACGCTTCCATCGCTAGTCCCTCCCTGAGGATCACGACCCACATAGCCTTTGCTACAGCGGATAGTATTGAACACTGCATACCTTTACTTCTAAATCTAACATCTATATTTTTGTGTGCAGGTAAAAGTTCAATCAAAATTTTGGCGCCGTTGCCGGGGAGGGACGGTAAGTTTTTCACTAAAAATAAAATTTTTTTAACTAATTCTTTTATTCTTTCTGTTTGCAGGTTTGGAGAACATGGAAACTGACAGCAGAAGTGGACATGTAGCAACTATGTGCCTCTGCCCTCGAAGGCAGAGCACAAGAGCCTACTTCAGAGCCGCGGGAACGCGGCAATTGCCGCGAAACCGCGGCCTGAGTAGTTCCCTACTGATCCATCTTTTTGCAGGTTGCTGCAAATTGCAATATCTGTCTACTGCTCTGTTAAACTTTGTTCTATGATAACCCTGCTTACTGCTAATTAATCAACAGTAAGATACTTGTTGTTAAAGATAAAAATTTATTAGACGTTTGCATATTAGGCACGTGTCTTTTCAATTCCTTTATTTTTACTGTTGAAGAGTGCTGGAGCAAGGTACGTTCGCATTGCATGTAGAATAGGACTCATCTCTTGGTTGATGCTTTGAGTGAATCTTATTTACATATTTTGTACACTTGCACAAATTTATTTTAAGGGCATAACCCATTAACAAGATAAGGTGGGATTTCATCACCCTTCCTTAGCCCAAAAATGATATCCCAAGCACTCACTAACCCAAGCCTAATTAAAATCTAATTAAAATTAAGTAGACGTTGGCCCTAGGGACATCTCGGACTCAATAGGAGATTATCCTAAGGGGGAACAGTATTGGAAGTTGACTCTTGCCAAATCAGTGTCTAGGAAAGGGATTGAGGGCCGAAAGCCCGAAGATTGGTGGTTATTTAATTAAGGAACGTCTTTGACCGAAAACCTCCCACCACTCTTGCCCTGACCTGGTGATTAACTTGTGGTCAAAGTCTACACCCTACCTCCCATGGACAGTCTAACCAGTTAGGAGTCGTCTAGGTCATAGGTCTACACTAACTTAGGTTAGAATTTTTCTTTTTTTTGTTTGCTTATTTGTTTTCTTTTTCTTTTGTTTGTGTTTGTGTGATATGGCATATAATAATTTTCCAACTTTAATCCATATTACACACCTAATTCATTTTCGGATATTACCAACCCGGCATATCATAACTTTGACCAATCTAGTGTGCCGGAATGGTCTTATCCGAATAATTATAACCCATACCCCCCATCTTATGACCATGATTTCATACTTTCAACTCTTCACAGAGTTCATGGGATCGCTTCCCCCGAGTCTAATTCTCAACCAATTGTCCTCCATATCCACCTAGTCCACATTCTTTCCATGAGTCATACTCAGATCCTCCAATTCAGAAAGAATACCATCTATCGGGGAAATGATAAGTATGCATGAGTCCAAGCAACAATTACCATCAATCGCAGACATGATTATGCGTGAGTCCACCGACTCACAACTTCATCACGATTACACTTCATCCTTTCAAGTCCAATCACAACATGATGCACCTATCAACTATGAAAGGATGCTTGCTGCCATAACTCAGGCTAGATTAGCCCGTGATCATGATATAGATATGATGGTTCAATCTTTGCGTTCTCACCGTCCGGCCAATTCTAATATCGCTGACCATTCTCTTAGAGCCGACGAACCAAGTTGCTTTGGACAACAAGATTCTAATTCAGTGCCATCATGTGAACTTGCCGAAACTTCAAATTTTGATAACTTGGCAAGTTTTTTCCTTTCCTGAAATAGATATTGAGCATGAATATGATCATGAACCTAACTTGATGATTCAATTTTGCTTCCTGATTCAATAATGACTCCGGTGTCTCCACTGATTTCACTTTTTCCGAGTCAACATTGGATCCTGTTCCAATTCATCATGAAATTGAATCACCCATTTTTGATGATCATATTGAACTTGATCAATTTTGCAATTTTGAAAGTCCCATGGATAAATTGGCAAGTTCTCATTTTTATGAAATTGAACCCAATGAGATATGTGACCTAGATTCTCAAATCTGTGATCAAGTTCAAATTCCCGAATCATTATTGACTCCTGTTTTGTTACCCGACTTAGGTAATCTTTTAGAGTCAGTCTTGATTCCCACACCTATCATTCCTGAACTTGAATCACAATATTGAGTCACATTCCATTGTGGGAGGATTATTGTGGACTTGAGCTTCAACTTATTGATTTGGACCCACTTCCTGAACCTAGCCCGACTCCTGAACCATTACTTGATTTAAGTTTCTTTCCTGAGTCGGTGTTCGTTCCCGTACTTCCCATGTCCAAGTCAAGCATTCCATCTTTTCACACTCCATTTTGGGACAAGGCGGTTGACACAATTGACTCTGAAAATAATTATGAATTATGGAAATTTGATGGGGTGGAATTTTAAAAAATGTTAATACAGACATCATTTTAGTGGGTTATACAAAAAAGATTTCTGGTAGGTTCCCCTAAATTCCACAAAAAGTAGATTGGGCCGCATTTCGTGGACCAATTAGACCACCACCGGACCACCACCTTGAGGTAACTTCTGCCTTCCCTTGTTCTTTTTCATGCATTTATGCATTCATTCATACAGTGAGGACAATGCATGAGATAAGTGTGGGGGTGGGCTTTACTAACATACTAACATAGGTAGAAACTAACAAAAATTTGCTAATAAAAAAAATCTAAAAAAAAAACTTATAAAAAGGACAATATTTTGACTTATCTTTTGAAAGAAATCTAAGTTAGTCTAAGAATTAGGAAAATCATGATTAGGATTTCTAAAAACTCGGTCAAAATAAATAAATTGTTGAATTTTTAGGTATAGGAGGATAAATTGAATAAGTAGTTAGTCTTGATTTTATCTTAATGAAATTTGCATACCTAATGCATATCTAGGATTCTAAGACGAAGACCTTTGTGCCTCATATAATAAAAAAAAAAATCACTAATTAAGCTGATACATGTGCCTCAAGAAGCATAAGTATTCATGCCTAAAGGTGAGTAAATAAAATAAAATCCTTAGTTTTGGGGCCTAGTTCACTCGAATTTGAGTCCGCGGGGGTTTTCTCACCTGGTGCCATAAAGCCAACCGGTTTGGGAGTCATCGACTTTAAATCGCTACATGGGTGGATTAGAAAGCCTAATAAAACTAAGAAATATGAGATATGTATAACACATCTAAGAGTAATTAGTTAGGTATGAGGGCCTCAAGAAGCCTTGATACTTACACAAAAGAAAATTAGATGAGTTATACATATTAAATAAAAAAATAAAAAAATTATTAACACATCTAATAGTCAATTAGTTAGGTATTAGGGCCTCAAGAAGACTTGATGCTTACACGAAAGAAAATTAGATGAAGTTATAAAAATAATAAAGAGGCATGAGAGTTCAAGTTAAGGAATTCCTAGTATAAATTTACAAGGATGCATATGATTTTTGGTAACGAAAAAGACTATATTAGAAGTTCAATTTGACCCTTACCTAAAATAGATAACAATTTACTTTATAAAGACTAAGTCTAAGAATGAATAAAAATGATAATCCTAAAAACTTATAGATTACTTAGTCTTTTCAAAAGTATTTCAAATATTTTCTTTTTATGGATTTTGTGGGTGTAATCCGCTGAAAACTCTCACGAGACAACACTCGTCCTCTAGGGTAACCTAGAGGTTTAACGGCTTGTTGCACATGCTAAGTGCAACCGTGATTCCTACGAAAGTGAGTTAGGTTAGATTAATTTTTCTTTTCTTTTTCTCTTTTATTTTTACTCGAGGACGAGCAAAAAGATAAGTGTGGGGGTGTGATTGGTAGTGAAAAGTGCATTTTTATCATCATATTTACCATCACATTTTCATATTTATTCATATAATTCTGCACATTTATTAATATTTTGTGATTTATTGTGTGCAGGCCTTGAGTTCTTATTTTAATAATAAATAAAGCTAAAAGAAGCCCAAAAGCCCATATTCAAGCCCAAGTGCAAAAATGCAAATATCAATTGTCAAAAGTGCAAATACACAAGGGCCAAAGTTGCAAATACAAAGAAGAGGGAAGGATAGACTTCTATTCAAACCTAAACACTTGCGGGATGAGGATAAAAGCCAAAGAAGGATAGCAAATTTCGTTAAGAGATATGGGAAGATTTGGGATCTAGTTAACTTGCTTCCCAAGTTATCTCGAAAATCCCAAAATCAAGAGTCAAGATGCAGCTTCCAGAAGCAAACACCCAGATGGACGGACCAGGGGAGGCCACGCGCCAAAGCGCGTGGCCAGCCGCCACTACCAGGCGCGGAAACGCGGCCCAAGCTGCGTTTCCGCGGCAATTCAGTGTTATCTGGGGACCCGTTTTCGTGGGAGAGTTGTGTTGGGACTCTACCTCCTTCAACACCTATAAATACCCCCTGCAGTGCAACCGAGAAGGGCGTCCAGAGGCAGAGCCAAGGGCCAAAAGGTAGGATTTTTAGGTTTTTCTCTTTCTTCTAGTTTAGGTTTTCTTTTCGTTTTTCTTTTGTAAATTCTGTAACTGAGAGTGGAGGAAGCTTTCATGGAGGAAGGAGTCCATGCTTGTACTGAGGTGACAGCGGTGTAAGCCTACTATTTCTTTCATTGTTAATGAAATCCATTTAAGGTTCGTTTTGTTCTTTTATTATTTTATGTTCTTCAACTCTTGTTTATCTTGTATTTCTCTATTCTTGTTTTCTTCATTTGTTTTTCTCTAATGCCTGTGAACAATGAGACCCAATTGCATTGAGACTGCCTAGCCAAAGAAGAACCCTTGATGGCTTATGGCGATGAACATCCTATACGCCATACTTGCAAGTCTTCCAAGAAAAGGTAAATCATCGCACGGATCAAAGGTAAGCAGGCTGAAGAGGTTGTACGTGTTATAAGTTTTTCTTTCTTTTCTTTCTTTAGTTTAGATCCACATCTTCCTAAATTCTTTTCTTCCACTTCATTGTAAATACCACTTCTTCTTCTCTATCTCCTTTTTCCTAATTAACATTAAAATAATAAAAAATTTTAGAGATAACTTTCTTTCTTTCTAACTTAACTGTAAATAATAAAAATAAAATAATTTTTAGAGATAACTTACAAACGCTTCCATCGCTAGTCCCTCCCTGAGGATTACAACCCGCATAGCCTTTGCTACAGCGGATAGTATTGAACACTGCACACCTTTACTTCTAAATCTAACATCTAATTTTTGTGTACAGGTAAAAGTTCAATCAGTTACCAAACTAAAGAAACTATGCTCCAAATCCCCAAAACATGGTGGTTGTCCCACCAAACTTCCTTGATAGCGATGCATCAAATATGTGTCCATTAAGTCCATACATCCACTACCAAGGCACCATCCCTCTCACGTCGTGTGAGAGCCCTCACCTTCCTCAAAAATACAAGGTGGGGGTTTTGGTACCCATTCTTTTGGGTCCTTGGGTGTTAGTCTTATAAGGAACCCAAACATTTTTCTTATTAGCAAAATTAATAGGATGCATCTTATCAAAAAAAATTTTGCTAAATGGCCTTTGCGGCCACAATGTGTACATTTGTACACCTTAGGATGCATATGAGTGTGAGTGTGGCGTGCAACATGTGCATATGCATGATGAGGATGATGTGCATAAACATGTGGAGTTTGTTTCTTTGAAAACAAGGTCTTTAATCTTTTATGATTAAATGCACATGAGCTCAAAGTTGAGCTCAAACAATTTATTTTATTTTTTAAATATTAATCTCATTTTCATTAATGGTAGCATGTAAAGCATGAAGAGAATGAGAATCATTTTTTTTTCTTTTTAGAAACATTTTCTTTTTCTTTTTCAACCATTTTTCTTTTCAAAGAGGTGTTTTCTTGCAAAGCAACTTCTTTTTGTTTTTCCACCAAAATAATTTCATTTTTCAAAGAAGTATTTCCTTCACACAGATCATTTAATTTAGACATTAAGGAAATATTCTCATTTTTCAAATCTTCATTTTCTTTTTCAAAACATGCAATTTTATTTTTAAAAGACTCATTTTCTTTTAAAACATTTTCAAATGAATCTTGCAAAGAATCTTTTTCTTTTAACCTGCAATCAAATTTGTTTTTTATTTTCTTATTATCTTTTCTAAGTGATTGAAGCTTTAACCTGCACAAAAAATACAGAATTTTAGATTTAGAAATAGAGATGTGCAAGTGCTCAATTCTTACCGCTATAGTAAGTGGCTATGCGGGTCGTGATCCACAAGGAGGGTTTGCGATGGAAGCGTTCAAAGTTTTGTATTGAAATCTTTATGAAGAAAATGAAAGTTCTTCTTTGTTTTAAGAAATGAAAATGAAAACGAGTTATGTTAAAGTTAGAAAGAAAACGGTAGAATGAGAAGGTGGAGAGAATCAGAAAGTTACTATGTACAAATGAATTGAAAAAGAAATGAAAGATTTGGAAGATGTGGTAATTTATACTAAAGAAATAAAAGAAAAGAAATAAAATTACTTACCTTCTTTTCACCAAAAGCTTACCTTGAATCTTCAGCGACGATGTTACCTTGAAGTGGAGGCAATCAGCGCATAGCCCATAAGAGTTGATTATTGGTCTCTTCCACATTACATCATCAAGAAAACTTCAAGCATTAAATGATACAGAGAGACTCACATCCATCGTCATGAGCTATCGGTGGCACTCGCAAAGGCAAGGCTCTTTCGATGCTTTCAGACTCACTTGGAAGACAATTTGTACCAAAAGAAGAGTAAAGTAGAAAAGAAGAAGAAGAAGAAAACTAAAACAAAGTACATACAAAGAGAGAATACAGATTTGATTTCATAACGATAAAAGAAAAGAAAGAAACCTTACACCGGTGTCACTCTCAGCTCAAGCTTCATTCTTGTTCTTCTATGAAAGTCTGATCTCCTCTGATTTACATAAGTTAAAATGAAAAATTACATGAAAAGAAAAACAAAAACCTACACTAAAAAATTAAAAACTAGTCTAAATCCTATCTCTGCATGGTTGTTCGTTTTCAGCGCAAATACTGGCCTTTTATAGGCAAAAAACCCAGTGTGCAGGATCCCGGGGAGATCGGGGGAGCAAACGCTCCCCCTAACTCCCCAACCAAGCCGCGGATCCGTGGCTTTTGCCGCGTTTCCTCAGCCAGGGTGTGGCCAGATGGCCACACCCTGTTGGTGGGTCGTTCTGGTGTTTTCTTCTGACTTTATCCTTTGTTGGATTTTCAGTTTGAGTCCTGGAGTGTGACGAAATGGCCTTGGATTCTTGGCTTTAACCGATCGATTCTGAGAGGATTCTTCTCAACCGGTTTTCAACCTCTTGATTTTGCCCTGATTTAGTGAGCTCGAATTAATTCTGATTTAATTCTGAATTCTGGTGGGCTTTTGGGCTCATTTCTCTTCATCTCCTTAAGGATTAGGCCTGCAAATAAATTTAGCATTTAATTAGGACAATGCAGGCTTTTATTCTAAAATAAGTATGGAAATATGATACTAAATATGCAACATTAGCGACCAATCACACCCCCATACCTATCTTTTGCTTGTCCTCGAGCAAAACAACTAAACTATACTAAGGATTATTAGACCACTTTCGCAGGTCACGCAATTGCACTGAGCATGTGCAACAAGCAGTTAAACCTCTAGGTTTCCTCTAGAGGACGAGTTTTGTCTCGTGAGGGTTTTAGCAGATTACACCCACAAAATCCATAAAGAAAGGGAGATAAAGAGTTAGTATTTTCGAAAAGCATTTTGAAAGAGAAAAATATTTGAAATATAATTGTAAGATTTAAGAAATCTATAAGTTATAGGAAAACTGAATTTTTCATTCCTAAACTTAGTCTCTATTCAAAAATTTGTTATCAATCAAGGTAAGGAGTCAAATGTACTTCTCATCTAGTCTATTACTTTACCCTAAGTCGTATGCACCATCGTGACTGTGAAGTTTACTAAGGGTTCTTCAACATTAACTCCCATGCCTTATATTTATTTATTTTGGTGAGATTTATTCCTCAATTTCATTAGGCTTTCTAATCTGCCCATGTAACGAGCATTCAGTCGGTGACATTCAAACCGGACCGTTTTAGGGCACCAAGTGAGAAAACACCCCTAAGGACTTAAACACTCGAGCAGATAAGGCCATGAAACCAAGGTTTTTTATTTATACGATGTACCCCTTTTAGACGTGAATACTTATGCTTCATGAGGCATAAATACCCAGCTTAATCAGAGGATACTTTTTTTTTATACGATGCACCCCTTTTAGGCGTGAACACTTATGCTTCATGAGGCATAAATACCCAGCTTAATCAGAGGATACATCTTTTTTTTTCTTTTCAAACTTATCTAATTATCTTTTGCATAAATACTAAGGCTTGCTTAGGCCAAAGCACCTAGCTAATCAATAATTAGACTTATTATTTTTTTTCTTTTTTTTATATTTCTTTTTATAAAGCATAAGAGTCTCTATTTTTAAACCCTAAGTGTGTAAGTGTATTTTATGTGCATATTTCATCAAGGCAAAGATCAAGACTAAATTACTTGACAAATTATCTTCCTAACCCTAAAAATCAAACAAATAATCTTATTTTGACCAAGTATAAGAAATCTTAATTTGGATTTTCCTATTCCTTAAAATTGACTTAATTTCTTACAAAAAATATGTCAAAATATTGTTTCTATTTTCAAAAAGTTTTTAAAAGTAAAGAAAAATGTCAATTAATTTTTTTTTTTTGAAGTTATGTTAGAACCCTCCCCCACACCTATCTCATGCATTGTCCTCAATGTATGAATTAATGCATAGATGCATGAAAAAGAAGAAAGGGAAGGAAAATGTTACCTTAAGGTGGTGGTTCCGGTGGTGGTCTGATTGGTCCACGAAATACGGCCCAATCAACTTTTCGTTGGGTTCGGAGAAACCCCAAGAAATTTCTTTAATATAACCCATTAGAGTTGTGTATCCATGAAGGATCTTTATTAAGTATTTAACCCCATCTAATTTTCAAATTCCATAACAAATTTCGGAGTCAAATTTGTCAACCACCTCGTCCCAGAAATGAGTGTGAAATGATAGAATGTTTGACTTGGACTCAGGAAGTACGGGAACTAACACTGACTCAGGAAGGTGACTTAAGTCAAGTAAAGGTTCAGGAGTCGAAATAGGTTCAGGAATTGGGTCCAAGTCAAGAAGTTGAAACTCAAGTTAACATGTATTTTCCAACAATGGAATGTGACCTAATATGGGTGATTCAAGTTCAGGAATGATAGGTGGAGGAATCAAAGCTAACTCTAAAATATTACTCAAGTTTGGTAACAAAGCAGGAGTCAATATTGATTCAGAAAGTTGAACTGGATCACAGATTTGAGAATCTAGGTCACATATCTCATTGAGTTCAATATCAAAAAATGGAGAACTTGCCAATTTATCAATGGGACTTTCAAGAGTGTAAAATTGGTCAAGTTCAATATGATCATCAAAAATGGTGATTCAATTTCATAATGAATTGGCACAAGATCCAATGTTGACTCGGGAAGAAGATCGAAATCAGGTGAGAACACCGGAGTCATTATTGAATCAGGAAGTAAAACTGAATCACTAAGTTGAGGTTCATGATCATATTCATTTTCAAGTTCGATTTCAGGAAAAGGATAACTTGCCAAACTGTCAAAATTTGGAGTTTGGGCAAGTTCAAATGCTTGTTCTGAAATGGAACCTTGATTTCCAAAACAACATGACTCTTCGGCTCTAATAGAATGGTAAGTGACATCAGAATGCTGGGAATGTAGAGATTCGACCATCATATCTATGTCACGATTACGAGCGTTTTGAGCCTTAGTCATGGCTTCAAGCATCTTTTCATAGTTGATAGGCTCATTATTTTGATGAAAAGATAAAGTATTGTCTTGGAATTGGTGGTGAAATTGTGAGTCCATCAGATTTTGGGATTTGTGTTTGGACTCACGCATACTCATTTCCAAAATTGATAGTTTCCTATTTTGGACTGGTAGAACTGAGTATGAAGCTTGAAAATATTGTGGACTAGGTGGAGAAGGAGGACAAGTTGATTGAAAATTATGCTCGGGGGAGGTGGATCCCCACTGACTCGGTGAAGAGTTGAAATCATTATGAAAATTATAGTTATTAGATTGGGGGTATGGGTTATATTGATTCGGATAAGACCAATCCGGCACACTAGGTTGGTTAAAGTTATGATATGCCGGGTTGGTAATATCCGAAAATGAAGTCGGTGTGTAATATGGATTATTATTGAAGTTGAAAAAATTATTATAAGCCATATCACACAATAGAATACAAACAAAAAGAAAGAAAAAGAACAAGCAAAGAAGCAAACAAATAAAAGAAAAAAATTTCTAACTAGGTTAGGGTAGACCTATGACCTAAACGACTCCTAACTGATTAGACTGTCCACGGGAGGTTTAATGCAGACTTTGACCACAAGCTAATCAGCCAGGTCAGGGCAAGGTTGGTGGGAGATTTTCGTCAAAGACGTTCCTTAATTAAATAACCACCAACCTTCGGGCTTTCGGCCCTTAATCCCTTTCTTAGACACTGATTTGGCAGGAGTCAAATTCTAACACTTTTCCCCCTTAGGATAATCTCCTAATTGAGTCCGAGATGTCCCTAGGGCCAACGTCTACTCTTTTTTAGTTAGGCTTGGGTTAGTGAGTGCTTGGAATCTGATTTTTTGGGCTAAGGAAGGGTGATTAAATCCTCACCTTATCTTGTTAATAGGTGGTGCCCTTAAAATCAATTTGTTCAAGTGTACAAGATAAATAAGATTCACTCAAAGCGATATAAATCAACAAGAAGTTAGTCCTGTGCTAAATGCAATGCAAACATACCTTGCTCCAGCACTCTTCAATAGTAAAAATAAATGAATTGAAAAGACACGTGCCTAAAATGCAAACGTCTAATCAATTTTTTTATCTTTTCAACAAATGTTTTACTGTTCATTATTAGCAGGCTTATGTGATGGCATATAAGAAAAAGTAAAGTTGCAGAAAACTTAAATTTGCAAAGCAAGGAACCCTGCAAAAACATGTTAGTAGTCCACTCGTTTTTGTCGCGGATCCGCGGCTTTGACCGCGAAAACGCGGCAAAGCAGAGGGCACTTGGTCTCTGCTTTCTAGAGCAGAGGCCCAAGGCCACTTATATGTTACTGCAACCTTAATTTTCTGCTTTGCTTGCCCATAACCTGCAACAGAGAAGAAAATTCGTTTAGTTCTAAAAAATTCTCAAAAAAATCAGATTTCAATAAAAACGTTACCCTCCCCGGCAACGGCGCCAAAATTTGATTGAAGCTTTAACCTGCACAAAAAATACAGAATTTTAGATTTAGAAATAGAGATGTGCAAGTGCTCAATTCTTACCGCTATAGCAAGTGGCTATGCGGGTCGTGATCCACAAGGAGGGTTTGCGATAGAAGCGTTCAAAGTTTTGTATTGAAATCTTTATGAAGAAAAATGAAAGTTCTTCTTTGTTTAAGAAATGAAAATGAAAATGAGTTATGTTAAAGTTAGAAAGAAAACGGTAGAATGAGAAGGTGGAGAGAATCAGAAAGTGACTATGTACAAATGAATTGGAAAAGAAATGATGAAAGATTTGGAAGATGTGGTAATCTATACTAAAGAAATAAAAGAAAAGAAATAAAATTACTTACCTTCTTTTCACCAAAAGCTTACCTTGAATCTTCAGCGACGATGTTACCTTGAAGTGGAGGCAATCAGCGCATAGCCCATAAGAGTTGATTATTGGTCTCTTCCACATTATATCATCAAGACAACTTCAAGCATGAAATGATACAGAGAGACTCACATCCATCATCATGAGCTATCGGTGGCACTCGCAAAGGCAAGGCTCTTTCGATGCTTTCAGACTCACTTGGAAGACAATTTGTACCAAAAGAAGAGTAAAGTAGAAAAGAAGAAGAAGAAGAAAACTAAAACGAAGTACATACAAAGAGAGAATACAGATTTGATTTCATAACGATAAAAGAAAAGAAAGAAACCTTACACCGGTGTCACTCTCAGCTCAAGCTTCATTCTTGTTCTTCTATGAAAGTCTGATCTCCTCTGATTTACATAAGTTAAAACAAAAAATTACATGAAAAAAAAAACAAAAACCTACACTAAAAAATGAAAAACTAGTCTAAATCCTATCTCTGCATGGTCGTCTGTTTTCAGCGCAAATACTGGCCTTTTATAGGCAAAAAACCCAGTGTGCAGGATCCCGAGGAGATTGGGGGAGCAAACGCTCCCCCTAACTCCCCAACCAAGCCGCGGATCCACGGCTTTTGCCGCGTTTCCGCGGCCAGGGTGTGGCCATCTGGCCACACCCTGTTGGTGGGTCGTTCTGGTGTTTCCTTCTGACTTTATCCTTTGTTGGATTTTCAGTTTGAGTCCTGGAGTGTGACGAAATGGCCTTGGATTCTTGGCTTTAACCGATCGATTCTGAGAGGATTCTTCTCAACCGGTTTTCAACCTCTTGATTTTGCCCTGATTTAGTGAGCTCGAATTAATTCTGATTTAATTCAGAATTCTGGTGGGCTTTTGGGCTCATTTCTCTTCATCTCCTTAAGGATTGGGCCTGCAAATAAATTTAGCATTTAATTAGGACAATGCAGGGTTTTATTCTAAAATAAGTATAGAAATATGATACTAAATATGCAACATTAGCGACCAATCACTAAGCATATCATATTTTTCAAGAAGTTGTTGACAAAACGATGTAAGCTCATCATAGGACATATCAACATCTTCATATACCTCGGATTCGGTAGTTACCTCAAGGGGGTTATCCCCTTGGACCATGTAGCACACGTTGGAGGTGTCACTTCTAACATCTGAGTCGCTCCCGCATAGTATTGATCTTTTTCGCCAAGGGAGATGATGGTGTTCCATACTATAAAAGCCAAATCAAGATTAGCAACCCTAGATAAATAAACATCATTTAGGGTAGATCTTAAAGCATGTAGGGCTTTTGCATTAGCCTCAATATTTTTGCCATTTAAACAATATGAATCTTTAGTAGTGGCAAAATAAACATGAATGCCTAGGGCTTTGAGGTATAAGGACATCTTGACCTTCCATATTTGGATGTTAAGAATGTCAAAAGTGGGAGGTATCATGAAGTCCATAGTGTGTGTACAAATATTGTGATTAGCCTAAAAATGAGGATCTTTAACTCTAGGTTGTTAGACTCAAATCAAGAGCTCTTGGCTCTGATACCAATTGTAAATCACCTAGAGGGGGGTTGAATAGGTGATGGCTAATCTAATGGTCAATAATGGGGAATTAAAACTTATATGATGCAATTTAAAACTTCTTAAACTAAACACCTAGTATAACACAAGAGTGTAGCCGAATTCCCCGTGAAGGGCTCTGGACTAACTCCTCAAGATTCCTCTAAATAAGAGTTGAGGTGCCGCGTTAGCTCTCTTGGTTAAATACAAGTGTTAGCAAAAAATCCCCAAGCATATATCAATTAAGCACAATATGTATATCAAGCATAAAAAGATGTACACAATAAAAGCATGCAAGATATAAACAAGTAAGAGACAAAGAGAGAGAGCAATCGCAAACACGGGAGATTTGTTTCGAGGTTCGAGCACACTTGCTCTACATCCCCGCCTTCAACACTATGAAGGATTTCCACTAGAATCGATCACACTTGCCGCAACACCTATAAGCTCTTGGACTCCCTATTCCCGTACACACCGCAAGCTCACTAGCTCGCCGAGGCCGCACCTCAAACAAAGAGTTCACACACGAACTCGAAACACCGCGAACACACTTGTCCGCCTCCTCAAAGAACAAAGATGAGCTTTGGTATTCACAACTCTTGATCACCTAAAATCCTCTCACAAGAACACTCCTATAGAATGAATATATCAATGGATGGCTCAAGTGTTGTGTGAGAAAACAAGGATTGAAATGGTGAAGGAAAACTCAAGAAAATCACTTTTAAACACTCTTGATAAAACTCCCCTTTTGATTGGAAATATTTGCTTTCAAATAAGTGGAGAAAACCTCTTGAAAGAGTTGGGAAAACTAGCTTAAAAACCACTTGAAAATCTTGTGAAAAACAGCACCCAAATGCCCCAATTTATAGAGCTAGGAAAACTAGCCGTTGGGAGCCAGGTTGGCCTGTCGGTCGACCGCCCGGTCGACCGGCCAACGGTCAGATTTCTGACCGTTGAGCCATCGGTCGACCGGTCGGTCGACCGAGACCCTGGAACAGAGAGCAGAGCTCTCTGCCGGTCGACCGGGGCTTTCCAGAGAGCAGAAGCTCTCTGGCGGTTGACCGGATCAGTCGACCGGCCCTCCAGCCAGACTGGCGTGCACGTTAGTAAACGTCGGTCGACCGACTCGATCGACCGACTTCAGAGCCTGGTCGACCGTCCGGTCGACCGGCAGAAGCCAGTACAGAAAATTCTGGGATTAAAAAGTTAGTCATTTTGGCTCAAATAAAATCCCATAAAATCATGAAAAATCTACAAAAATAGTTTTAACATTATACCTTGATAATCAAACATGCTTGCACAAAATTAAGACATGTTACAAACAATTTGAACTATTTTTGTAATTTGGAAATTTTGGTTTAAAACAAAAACTGCATTTTCCAAAATTAGTTTTTCCAAAACTTATCTTTTCCAAACTTCTCCAAATACAAAAACTAGATATTTTAAACTCTCTTAAAGCATGGAGTGTGGCCCATCAGTAATCAGCATCCGATCGTCACAATAGTGCTCAGCCCTTCTTTAGCGCTCTTACAAACATCTTGTATTTGGAGTGGTGAGACTGCTTCAGGGAATGAGTGCAACCTTTTACTGAGAGAGAGAGGGACTTCTTTGTACTCCTTTATTATAACACTCAATCTTATTGTATAAGAGAGCGTCTTGTATCACTTTCATATGTCTGGATATAAATAAAAGCGACACTTTTTTTTCTTGTCTTCTTCTATTGTCTTGAATTCCTTTTTTGCATTGAAAATCAGACGAATAGAAGTAAAGGATCTTTGACTTGCTAAAAATATAATAATAATCTTAACGAGTCAAAGTTTGTAGAAAAATCATGTTTCAGGAAATTCAACAATGCTGTCAGAGGTGTGATATTAACTTGACAGAAGTAAGATAATTCTTGTGGACCTGCCAATCTATAATTGAGAATGACAAGTGAAATTTGTACCCCCAGGGAGGATGGGTTTTCATCAGAGCTTTAGATTAACTTGACTAAGACCCAGCTGGGGATTTAGTAAAAATACTATTAAAGGTGTAATGTTAACCTAAAAATATTTTAAGTGGACTTGTTATTTTGTTCACAAGAATAACAAGTGAGAATAGACTCGTGGGGAATCTAGGAGAACTTTTACCGTTAGAGGTGTGATATTAACTTAATGGGTTGAATATAATCTTGTCAGAAGTGTGATGTTAACTTGACAAGGGTGTGAGTTAGAGGTGTGATATTAACTTAACTCAAGAGTGTTCCAGCTTCATTTGGGAAAACTGAAAGTGTCACTGTCATAGGTGTAATGTTTAACTTGACAGTGAGGGTAATGCTAGAGGTATAATTTTGAACTTGGCATTGGTCATCTCGACTTCGACAAGGAAGTCCGAGGGAAAGTCATAGCCATAGGTGTAATGTTGAACTTAGCAATGAACTGGACACTAGAGGTGTGATGTTAAACTTAGCATTGCTCATTTCAGCTTCGATATGAAAGTCTGAGGGAAAATGACTGTCAGAGGTTTAATATTGAGAATTGACAAGTGAAGTTTGAAGTGTCAGAGGTGTAGTGTTAACTTGACAAATTTGAAGGCTTGCAACTCCATCTAGAGTTGAGACAAGTAAGGTTTGTACTTACTAGGGAGTATTGAGATTTTTCATTGCAAGAGGTATATGTTAACGTAGCAATGACTGTATTTTGTAGACCTACCATTCTGTGTACGAGAATTGGTAAGGGATTTTGAAAATTTGCCGTTAGAAGTGTACTATTAACATAGCGGCGAGGATTTTTAAAGAGTTTTGTTGTCAGGGGTTTTAATATTACCTTGACAAGGTCCAGTGGGGATTGGAAAAATCTGGCTTGTCAGAGGTTTAATGTTAACTTGACAGAATCCAGTCCATTTCATTAGGGAGATGAACACCGGTGTTATTATGGTCTTACCATTCTATGGGTGAGAATTGGTAAGTGACTTTGGAGGAGAGAGTGGGACCAAGTCCGCTTAGGATTTTTAGCAAACCCTCAGCTATCAACGGATTTGGTGTGCCTTTACCAACTACCGTTTGAGTTGGGCTAGCCATGCTATTCCCCTCAGCATGATGAGTCGTCAAAGACTTATGTTGGGCTTAAAAGCCAACATTTTCCTCTGTCCTCAGCCGTCGGGGGCGTCGGATATTAATTAGGAGAGCAATACTAAAACCCAAGTTTCGCCTTTTGTTTCTGTCTCAATATTTACATCATACATCATGGTGCAGTCAGTGCTTGATTAGCTTGTCACTGATCTATCGTGATGTGATCTAGTAAAGGAAAGAAGCTTTTCTTGGATCTGGAGTTTTGATCAGAGGTGTAATATTAACTTGATCAGAGAAAAAGTACTATTAAGGATAGTATTTTTTCAGGAATCTGCCGTTGATTGGCATCATGAGTGTATCACCGTTTGAAGTTATGAGGCAATATGCTCTATTTGAGTAGACTGACTCTACTACAAATGGTCCTTCCCATTTGGACTGAAATTTTCCTTTTGTCTTATGTGTCATTACTATAGGTCTTCTGACGGCTAAGACAAGGTCACCTTTCTTGAAAGTTCACTCCTTAACTTTCTTGTTGAAGGCTCTGGTAATCCAGGCTTGGTAGAGCTCGATTTGCTGTTGGGCCTGTAAACGTTTATCATCTAAGGCCTCCAGTTCTTGGAGTCGCAGTCGATGCTTCTCCTCCTTTGTCATCTCTGCTGTCAAGGTGACACGTAGAGATGAAATTTGGATTTCTAGTGAAAGCACGGCTTCACACCCATATACCAAAGAAAATGGTGTAGCTTTTGTTGGGGTTCGAATAGTTGTGCGATAGGCCCATAAGCATTCACCTAATCTGTCATCCCAGTCACCCTGACTTTTCGAGACGAATTTCTTGAGAAGCTTGCCAATGGTCTTGTTGAAAGCTTCTACCAGACCATTAGCGGCGGGGTAGTATGCCGTTGAGGACACACTCTGGATTCTGAACTTAGTGCAAAACCTCTGGAAAGCCTGACTGACGAACTGGGATCCATTGTCATGGACAATTCGCCGAGGTACACCAAAACGGTAGATGACGTGATGTTTAACGAATTTGTTCACATCAGATGACTTTACCTCCCTCAAAGGAATGGCTTCAGCCTATTTAGAGAAGTAATCGGTTATGGCTAAGATGAACCGATGTCCTTTTGATGATGGTGGGCTGATAGGGCCAACTACGTCCATGCCCACATCTCAAATGGCCAAGTAGAAGTTGTAGAGTGGAGGTACACTGGTGCTTGATGGATGAAATCTCCATGAACTTGGTAGGCGTGACATCATTTGGCATAAGTGATGGCGTCAGGGATCATCTTAGACCAATAATATCCCAATCTTTGGAGTCGATCCCCAAGTTTTGGACCAGGTTGATGGGCTCCACACATGCTGTCATGCGCTTCTTTCAATATCTCCTGTGCCTCTTTTTGTGATAGACAGCGAAGCAAGATCCCGTAATGCGACCGATGATACAGTGTTCGCGTGATCACATTATAGTAGAATTTGGGGGCTTTCCTCCTAATGGCAGCCGCTTCTTTGGTATCATCAGGCAGGATGCCGTACAAGGCATGGTCAATGTAAGGGAATCGCCAGTCTCTAGGCTCTGGACCGGTTGACGACTCAAGAGCTTCTTCAACTTAACAGTCTCCTGTCAGCTTCTAGTAATCCTCAGAAGCGATTCTTGGGCAATACAAGTCGTGGTAGTGGACAAGTATTTTCTCTACTACTCCAACTGGAAGGGCTAAAGAGCCAGCGAGAGCCAGTGCATCCGCATGCGCATTTTGCTGGCGGGGTACATGGTCGATGTAAAAGTTTATGAACCTCTCGGCCATGTGGACAGTTGCATTGTAATAGGGTACTAGATCTTCATGTCTGACTTCGTACTCTCCACGAACTTGGTTGACGATAAGTTTAGAGTCACCATATGCCTCGAGATTTTTAACGCCAATCTCATCGGCGAGTTGCATTCCAATCAAAAGGGCATTGTACTCCGCTACATTGTTGTAGCAGGGCTCGGTTAATGAGAAGGCTCGAGGAATCACATAGTTTTATGGGGAGACGAGTACTACCTCCACTCCTGCTATGACATGTCCTTTCGGGCCTATTCTCGATGCACCGTCAAAGAAAAGTTGCCACACTTGCCTTTTAAAAGATGTCTGGGTTTGACAAACTTCAGCGACTTCGTCTGGAAGATCCTCGTAAAGTTCGGTTGCCCTCAGATTTGGATGCTCAGCAAGGAAATCCGCCACTGCTTGCCCTTCATGGCTTTTTGTGGTAAAAAGCGCATTTCATATTGGGATAGCAGTATGGCCCATTTTGTCAATCGGCTGTTTAATGACGATGGCTTTGTCATGAGTAACCTCAAAGGGTTAACCCTTGATATGACGTTTATAGTTTGGCCTACCAAGTAGTGTCGCATTTTCTGGGCAACGAACCCCAATGCCAAACATTCCTTCTCGATCGGGTTATATCGACGTTCGGCCCTGATCATAGTTCTGCTCAGATAATAGATTGCTTACTCATGTCCTTGATCATTATTCTGGGCTAGTAAAGCTCCTAGAGAATGATCCATCGCTCGGATGTACATCAGGAAAGGTTTTCCAGACACCGGAGTTGTAAGGACTGGTGGTTGCGTGAGGTACCGTTTGATCTCCTCGAACACTTGTTGGCAAGCATCGTCCCAAATGAACGAGACACCCTTTTTCATTAATTTGGTAAAGTGTTGGCATCTTCCGGAGAGATTTGAGATGAACCTTCGGATGTATGCCAATCGTCCTTGCAATCCCCTAAGTTCTCTGAGATTCCGCGGAGGTTTCATCTCCTAGATAGCGCGAACTTTTTCTGGGTCCAAATGAATTCCTGTGGAAGTTACCACAAACCCTAGGAATTTGCCACTAGCCACCCCCAGGAAGGATTTGGTGGGGTTCATCTTCAATTGATGTGCCCTCATGATGTCGAAGACTGCCTTCAAATCGGTTATGTAAACACCTTTGGCGCGGCTTTTCACTGCAATGATGTCAACATAACATTCTACTATTTTAGGCATGTGCTCGTGGAAAAATGGCATTCTTAGCTCTCTGATATATAGCCCCCGTATTCTTCAGTCCGAAGGGCATGACGGTGTAGCAGTATACCCCCAGTGGTGTCCTGAAAGAAGTATGTTTTTTATCATGAGGATACATTTTGATTTGGTTATACCCTGAGAATCCATCCATGAAGGACATTCGCTCAAATCCGCACGTATTGTCAATCATGACATCCGTGATTGGGAGAGGGAATTTGTCTTTGGGACAGGCCTCATTTAGATTGTGAAAATTAATGCAAATCGATCTTTTCATTTTTTTGGCAACAGGGACGATATTGGCTACCCAATCAGGATGTTGTTCTTCCCTAATGAAGCCAGAGTCTATAAGTTTTTTGACCTCTGACTGAATTGCCTCCATTATTTCTGGACGAAACCGTCGCTGTTGTTGTTTGACTGGCTTTACGTCTGAATTAATGTTGAGGCGATGCATAACTACCCGGGGATCAAGTCCAGGCATGTCCTCGCAATTCCAAGCGAAAACATCTATATACTCTTGCACAAGAGATATTAAATCTTCTTTCTCGGAGGGTGATAGGCTTTCGCTTATAAAGATGGGCTTAGGATTAGCCTCATCTCCCAGATTAATCTGGGCAACTTTGTCCTCCGTGGGCGGCTCGCGCTGTTCAAAGCGAGTATCCTAAAGAGTATTTAAGCGCTTGATTCAAGGATCTGTATCAGACTGGATCATCTCTTCATCTCTGTCTTCCAGATGGCTTGTTGAAATCATATTTACAGAAAGTTCTCTGAAGATGTTGTCGATACTAACATCTGACTCCCACGATGACGTGCCCGATGAGTAATCATGGCATAATGACTCTTCAGACTCAGAAGCTGATGGGATCGGAGTTGACACATAGCCTAACCCCCTGTGAGTTTGATGATAATAATCAGGGGTTTTCCCTTTCGGGACGAAAGATCGAAGTGGTGTTCTCCTTCCTTTGTCGAAGTTCAACCCAGGACCATGTATCAGATCATACCCCATGCTTTCTATCATTCTGAGTACATTTGGCTCATAATGAGCGAACTGAGGGGGTTCCTTCTCGCTTTCTGATTCTTTACGAGACATAGGCTCGGATTTGATTTGTTCGAAAAGAATTAGTTTTTGGCCTTTCCGTATTGTTGGAACCATGATTATTGATTCTTGCGCATCACCGACATCTTGGTACATTTTGAAGGATGACTTCACCGGTACATGCAATGATGTCAAAGCATCCATTGTCGACTAGGGGTCATCATCCACTTCAGTACTAGTATCTGATGGCACTGAATCAGAAACGAACACAGAAAAATAAGCCAAATCTAACTCTTCATTAATATACCATCCGCCTACATCATTGGCGGTGTTATCAACATCGAGCTTATTAATGCTCGTTACAAGTGGATCTAGTTCCCACATGCACTATTCTTTCTCTGGCTCGGTGTCAGCTTCATTACCAGAGTTTGGCTCCTCTGGTTGCGGGTTCTCATTTGTTTCCACAGAGTCCTGGTACAGGAGAGAGTCTGTGAAATAGTTCTCGACTCCCTTGAACGGATGCCTTTCGACAATTAAATTTCGTACCTTTCCACTCCAGCGATACATTTCATAACTTGGTGGAGAGTGGAGGGAATGATGGAATTATGGTGAATCCATGGTTGTCCAAGCAGCAAATTGTATGAGGTGTCAGCATCGATCACGTAGCACGTCACTTTTGACTTTAAGTCCCCAATTTGGCATTTGAGCTTGATCTTCCCCATTGAGCGGGAACCATTGGCATTGAACCCATAAATGGTTGTCTAGGTGGCGCTCAATCGTTGGGTAGGATTAAATGTTGCATGACCCGGCGAGGTATAATGCTCAACGCGGACCCTGGATCTACCTGAACGCGGTTTACTTCAGATGATCCAATGTACCCTGTGAAGTAGGGGTCGATCATGTTTTCCCTTAACCTGCATATCATCTGCTATGAAGGTGACATAGGAAGCATGTTGGGAGGCATGGAGGCAATCCTCTACATCTTCCTCCCATGGTCCAGCCGGTACCTGGGTCATGAAAACCTTGGCATTAGCTAGAGCTTCTCTTAAAGCTTCTCTGGTTGACTTTGATAGCCTCAGGAGCTCATAAAGAGTGATTCGAGCCGGGATATTAGCCAGTTGAGTCAGGACGTCAAAGCGGTAAGGTGTTGTGGATCCTTCCGCGTTGTCTTTTGAGAGAGCTTTAGAAAACCGAAGCTCTTTCTGCCTCCCTTGGCTGACTCTGTAGCGGGTTTGGGGGGAGTTGCTATCATTTCGTCATACTTTTTCAAATATGGCTGTCCTGAACGAGTTTCCGCCACAAGTTGATTGGGTTCCGCGGCGAGAACTATTGTTTCCTCTTCTGAATCAGTCAGTGAGGGAACATCGGTTTCTGCTTCTTGGGAAGAAACACACATTGCAGGACGAAGCCTTTGCCTTGCCTTCGGACCTTCTGCTGGTAACAGTGGTCCATTGCTGGCCATCCACAAGATCGGGATGAACCCACATAACTTCCCCCTGAGGTGTGGGCACAGGTACAAGACCCTTCTCTTGCTGATGGTGAGGGTCTATATTGATCATTCTTAGTTCCCCTTTTGGGATGGGGACTACTCCAGAGGGTGTTGGAGGTTGTCTTCCAAACTGGAGGAATGACGTCATATTGGCCGTCACTTTCTTCTGCTCTGGATGGAGTTTCAATACCTCCGCATCAATTAGAGCATGAAGGATGTCTTTAAGACATAACGCTCTTGGTAGGGTGTCCCAGCATCCGATGATACAGGCAGTAGTTAGGATTATCAGTTTTACCGACTTCTTCAGGACGTCTAGCTTCAGAAAGCTTCAATCTGTTGCTCTTGTTAAGTAATTTGAACAGCAAGTCAACATGTTCGTCCTTGAAGGAATACTGCTTACTGGCACGCGGCTGGCTTGAAGAGCCACATCCCTTGACCGGTTGAGGTTTGATAGGGGATTTGATTTCTATCGCCAAGTTATCCTTCCTTTTTGTTTGAAGGGATGCGTCTGGCGTACGCCTTGTCGACCTTTCGGGTCTAGGCTTGTTTTCTTCTACCCTAACCCTGGCGACAATTTCTTCAGCCTGTTCACCTTGCTGGACCAATTGTTTTCAGATGCGGCTTTCAGCAACTTTTATTTGGGCGAGGAGCGAAGTTTGTAGATTGTGGCGGCATGTTTCCACCAGGGTGACCTGGGTCATACCGCTTGGACATCGGAGTGCTACATTCTGAAATCTTTCTATAAATGATTTGACGGACTCCCCCTTTCGTTGCTTTGTAGCCAAAAGAGTAGGCATTGTGACCTCTGAGTCGTCTTCAAAGAAGCGTGTCAGGAAGAGCTTCTCCAAATCACCCCAATTTTAATGGAGCCTTCTGGGAGCTTCATGAACCATTCAAAGGCGAGCCCTTTTAGGGTGCCGATAAAAGGGCGCTGATGAACAAACGTTCCAAGGTGGCATCGTTATCTACCACGTTCCCCGTCTGAGAGTTAAAGTAGTAGATATGTTGGTTTGGTAACCCTTTGCCATCGAATGCTTGGAGGGTCAGAGCTTTGAACTTAAGAAGGTATGGAACAAGGTCCCACTCGGCCAGATATGGCCGGATCACCCCTGCTTCTTAGAGTCCTTTCCGATTAGTAAGGGCCTCAAGACATTGTTCTAATTGATTCATTCTTTTAGAATGAACCACTCCATGGTCCTGGTTGTCTTTCCCCTTAGATGAGGATTTAGACGAGCCAGAAATAGATTGCTCTTTCTCCTCGATATGTACAGAAGATGAGCTTTCTCCCTCTTTTCGTTTGCCTTTAGCCTTTTATAGGAGGCTTTGTCGGTTGACTTCCTCTTGTCTTCAAGCAATTGTGCCAGCATCTACTTAAGGGTATCGATAGATTCTTGTTGAGCACGAATCATCTCGAATTGTTCCTTCTGGACCTGGGCATGTTGCTCCAAGCGCCTGGCCGTCTCCTCAGGAGTATTTGTCATATATATAAAGTCTTCCTTCTCTATGGAAGAGTTCAGAGCCTGCGACTCTGCAATAGCTGAATGCGAGTCATTTACTTCAATGCCCTGAGCCAGGGTACTGTAATTGATCGGGGTAATTACTCCAGTCCGAGTGCGAGTATGCCGGTACACTCCTGGTTCTGTGTTAGACTCATCGGAGCTGACCACTGGTTGCTTTCCCCTACTCCTGCTTATCATGTTTGCAGTGATATCAGGGTACTCAGTGTCAGAGAAAGTCCTCCTTCTATGGGAGCGATTTCTTTTGGCTGATTGGGGAGCTAGAGTCAACTGTCTGAATCCAGACTGTCGGCTTGCTTGTGAACTACAACGGCACTCAGAGAGTATTGTGATAAGCCGTTCACAGCAACACGATGGAGTGATCAGACCAGCACTTCTTTTCCTTGTCAAATAATCACTTAGATCCGTGGGAGGGGGATCGAAGAGATTAGCCTCGGATTGTCGAGGGTTTTTCAACTTGCGAGAGTTCTCCCTGCTTCACAAAGCTGAGATGCAAGGTTCTGAGACGTGGGGCTCATGAACGCAGCTCTTGCATTACGGTACTGAAACGCGAGTCTGGCATCTCTGCTGAGAAGAGACGCGGCTCTCGCGTTGCCGATTGTCGCATCTGGGTAGAGATGCTTGAGAAACGCAGGGCTGCTGGGTCCCGCGTACAGAGGCGCGGGTCACGTGTATTTGATAAAGAGCATGGACTTCGCGTTGCTACTTGTGGCGTTTGGGAAGCGGTGCTTCATGAAATCACCTAGAGGGGGGGTGAATAGGTGATAATGCTAATCAATGCACAAATAAAAAATTGTGATGCAACGATCACTCAAAACAAGACTAGAAGCCGAATACCCCGTGAAGGGCTCTGAACTCCTTCCTCGTGATTCCTCTAGATAAGAGTTTGAGATGCGTATTGCAATCTTGTTGTATGAGTATTTGATCGACAATATGAATATGAAACAAGTGAATATAGCAATGAATATGAAGAACAAGTACAATGTTGCAATGAATATGTAGAGCAAGTAAATGAAGCAATGAATAAGAAGCAATGAATATAAAGCAAGGAATTAAAGCAAGAAGCAAGTAAACCAAACGCAAACACCGAGAATTTTTTCGAGGTTCGAGCACCCAACTCTACGTCCCCGCCTTCACCCAGAAGGATTTCTAACCACTATAACTTCACAAAGAGTTAAAATCACACCGGAGTACCTAACTCCACAATCTCAAGTACAAGTATTCTCTTGATGATAAAAGACCACAAACTCTCTTTTGAAAAATCTTTTTCCCTTACAAAAGCCCTGTAGAATAATGAGTAGGATTGAAGCTCTAGTATTGTAAGTGGCAAAAAGAGAATGAATTTTGAGAGAGCCTTGAAACAAAAACTTCAGAAAATGAGAGAGATTTTTCAGCACAAAAACCAAGAACAAAACTCTTTGAAAGCTCTTTAAACTTTGAATATTTTTGCAAATGATTGTTGTAAATCCCACAACCCTAATCACCCCTATTTATAGGATAGAGCTAGGGATTAAAGGGTAAACTAACAAAATGATAATTAGGAAGTATTTGACCCAGAAAACAGCACTTAAACTCGTTTAGAGATGAAAAAGACAAAATAAAACGTGTTTAAAAATGTAGCCATTATGGCTGAAAACACAGCCTCGGTCGACCGGCCGGTCGACCGGGTTTCAAAATAAAAGAGCCGTTGCGACCAACGGTCGACCGCCCGGTCGATCGAAACAAACAGAGAGTCACTGACTTTCAGTCGGCCGAAGGTCAGTCGACCGATAAAGGATTTCGGTCAACCGCCCGGTCAACCGGGAAACGTGCACACATGCATGCACCCAACGGTCAGAATCCCGGTCGACCGAGTCGGTCGACCGCTCTGACCTGACATAGAGTCGGTCGACCGATCGGTCGACCTGCTCAGGTCAAAAACTGAATTTTGAAAAAGATTTAGAGGAGATTTTGATGGTTTACAAAATAGTTTTGATAAGAACTATGTATAATACACAAAATTGAGTTTATAAGCAAAGGACTATATTTAAAAATATTTTGTATATATATATATATAGGAGAAATTTTTAGAAAAGACATGTGCGCAAAAACTTGTGTGTAGGAATTTTGAGCTTCAAACCTATTCACTATTCTTTAACAAAATTATAAAACTAAAAACAAATCTAATGAAGTCTCTTGAGCCATGCAATACCATGCTAGAGCCTTCTCTTCTATGGATATTTCTTCTTGTGCCATTTGCCTTATTTTCTCCACCAACCTAGAAAATCTTGCAAAAGCTAAGCAATGTCCTTCAAACATGGTACTAACCTGAAACTTATCTCAAACAAACTTATTAGTACCATATAGCTCCTATGTGTTTTGTTATCATCAAAACTTTAAACAATTGGAGAGTGTAAGCTCTTGGGCCAACAATCTCCCCTTTTTGATGTTGACAAAACAAATAAGCTATATCAAAAAGATATAAAGAGAGAGGTAAAACTCCCTCTAAAATTATGCTATATTTAAACAAGTAAAAGCAATTCAAAAACCATAAAGATCAATAATTTGAATTTTCAAATAGCAAGTAAAAGCTATAGCAAGCAAAAACATGAGATTAAAACACTTGCAAAACCATATACAATTGCAAACCAAAACTAAATAAACTCATGTTTTAGAACTCATATACAAGAACACAAGAACACACACATTTTCTCCCCTTTTTGTCATACATCAAAAAGGGATAGAGAAACAAGGAAAACGTTTTTATTCAATAACACAAACATTAAGTTCACCACATGTAAAGGAAAATCTATTAAAATCAAGTGGTTTAGTAAAAATATCGGCAAGTTGCAAATCCGAAGAAACATAATCAATCTCTATATCACCTTTCTCAAAATGATCTCTAAGAAAGTGATATCAATCTCAATGTGCTTGGTCTTACTATGTTGATTTGCATTCTTAGTCATATGAATAGTACTAGTATTATCACAAAATATTTTTATATGGTCATAATGCAAATCATAATCAAGGAGAGTATGTTTCATCCAAAGGACTTGTGCACAACAAGCCTCCGCTACAACATACTCCGCCTCGGCGGTTGAGGGGGCTACCGAATTTTGTTTCTTAGAGGACCATGAAACAAGACAATTACCAAGAAATTGACATGTCCCACTAGTACTCTTTCTATCCACTCTACAACCCGCATAGTCGGCATCCGAATAACTCGTCATTGAAAAATCTCCGGTTTTCGAATACCAAAGACCCATTCCAATTGTGCCCTTAATATAACGAATGATGCGTTTTACCGCAATAAGATGAGACTCTTTAGGACACGATTGGAATCTAGCACAAAGACACACACTAAACATTATATTCGGCCTACTTGTCGTTAAATACAACAAACTACCAATCATGCTTCTATATAACTTAATATCAACACATTTACCTTGATCATCCTTATCAAGCTTGGTTGTAGTTGCCATGGGAGTGTTGCAAACTTTCGAACCTTCAAGTCCAAATTTCTTTATGAGTTCCTTTGCATACTTGGCTTGACATATGAATATCCCATCCCACATTTGCTTGATTTGGAGTCCAAGAAAGAAGTTCAATTCACCCATTGAAGACATTTCGAATTCAAGTTGCATACACTTTTCAAATTCCTTGCACAAAAGCTCATTAGTAGAACCAAAAATTATATCATCAACATAAATTTGCACTATAAGAATGTCATTATCAACATGCTTAGTAAATAATGTTGTGTCTACTTTGCCTTTAACAAAATCATTTGAAAGAAGAAAACTAGAAAGCCTTTCATACCAAGCTCTAGGAGCTTGCTTTAATCCATACAAAGCTTTATCAAGTTTAAAAACAAAATTAGGATGAACATGATCAATAAAACTGGGAGGTTGTTCAACATAAACTTCTTCATTTATAAAACCATTTAAAAATGCACTTTTTACATCCATTTGAAAAAGTTTAAAATTTTTAAAAGATGCAAAAGCTAGTGTCATCTGTATGGCTTCAAGCCGTGCTACGGGTGCAAAGGTCTCCTCAAAGTCAATTCCTTCAACTTGAGTGTAATCTTGGGCCACTAACCTAGCTTTATTCCTAATCACATTTCCTGACTCATCCATCTTATTCCTAAAGATCCACTTAGTACCAATTATTGGTCTATCGTGAGGTCTAGGAACAAGGTGCCAAACTTGGTTGCGCTCAAATTGATTGAGTTCTTCTTGCATAGCTAGCAACCATTATGAGTCACCCTCGGCTTCGAGAATGTTTTTGGGTTCAAAATGAGAAATGAATGCAACATACCACACAAGTCATGGAGTTTGGAGCGAGTTGTTACCCCTTTAGATACATCACCTATGATGAGATCCTTGGGATGATTTGTAGCGTATCTCCAATCCTTAGGAAGTGGTTGAGAGTCTTCCACTTCATCTTTTGAACATCACCAATGGATTCTTGCTTTTCTTCTTGAACGGGTGAGTCCTTCAAGGATAGTTTCTCCATGTCTTCACCTAATGGGTCAATATCTACAACATTCTCAACAACAACATTAGATTCTTCAAATTTAACATGCATGGATTCTTCAATAGTAAAAGTGGATTTATTGAATACTCTATAAGCTTTGCCAGTAGTAGAATATCCAATAAATATTGCTTCATAAGTTTTAGCATCAAATTTACCCAAGTTATCTTTAGTATTTAAAGCAAAACACTTGCATCCAAAAACCTTGAAATATGAAACATTTGGTTTTCTAGAATGATAAATTTCAAAAGATATCTTGAAAGTATTTTTACACAAATAAATACAATTTGATATGTAGCATGCGGTGTTTACGGCCTCGGCCCATAGATATTGAGGGAGGTCATATCACTTATCATAGTCCTAGCCATCTCTTGAAGGGTTCTATTCTTTCTTTCCACTACTCCATTTTGTTATGGAGTTCTAGGACATGACATTTCATGCTTAATTCCCTTGTCATCACAATAAGTCATGAAGAGTTGGTTAATGAACTCACCACCTCTATCACTTCTTATTTTCAAAATCGAAAAACCCTTTTCTTTTTCAACTCTTTTTCGAAAAATCTTAAAATGCGAAAAAGTTTGATCTTTGTGTTCCAAAAAGAAAACCCAAGTGAACTAGAAAAAATCATCAACTAAAACAAATGCATATCTACTACCATTTAAACTTTTAGTTTTAGTAGGTCCAAAAAGATCCATGTGAATTAATTCTAATGGCCTAGTTGACATGATATCCTTGATTGGTTTCAAAGAAGACTTGCTTTGTTTCCCAAGTTGGCACGCACCACAAATGCGGTCTTTTTCAAACTTCAAGGAAGGAATACCCTTCACCAATTCCTTAGAATTAATCCTAGCAAGATGATCAAAAGATGCATGTCCTAATCTTCTATACCAAAGCCAAGAAGTCTCATCAAAAGCATTCAAGCATTTAGTAGAACAATCCAAATTAAGCATGTCAATGATATAGACATTATTATCATGAAAACCGGTGAGAATACAATCATTGGTTTTACAATCCAAAATTTTGCAAGAAGAATCATCAAAAACAACTTTAAGATCACGATCACAAAGTTGACTTATACAAAGCAAGTTATGTTTAAGTCCATCAACTAAAACAACATTTTCTATAATAGGAGATGCACCAATTTGAATGTTACCGATACCGATGATAGTGCCCTTGGAATCATCTCCGAACGTGACGGTGCCACCTTCAACGTACCTTGATAGGGTTGTAAAGTTGTTAATATCCCATGTCATATGTCTTGAACAACCGCTATCAAGGTACCACCGCTCCTTACGTCTTGGAGCCTTGGTGTGTACCTACATCAAATAATTTAGGACTTGATTTTGGTACCCACATTTTCTTGGGTCCTAAAGTGTTAGTGTCATGAACCCACACAAGATTATTAGATCTATTTATTTGGTCATAGCAAAACTTAGCTAAGTGGCCATTTCGACCACAATAAGTACATCTATAAACTCTTCCATATTTAAATGCATAATGAGTGTGTGTTTTACTAGCATGTGTTTTGTGAGCATGAGTAGTTTTAACATGAGAAGTGTTGACATGGTGAGCATTTTTAGCATGGATTGTTTTATCATTCTTAACAAGAGGAGTGTGCTTCTTTGAAAACATTTCCTCTAATTTCTTAGTATTAAAAGCATAATCTTTTAAAATATTTTCAAAATCAACAATTCTAATTTTTAACAAAGAAAGTTCATTTTCATCAACTTTTGAAAATTTAGCTTTACAAGCAACTTTATAAGCATCAAATTCTCTTTTAGTTGAAACAAGATTAGAAGAAATTTCTTCCTTTTCTTTTGAAACAATTGCAAGTTAGTTTTTAAGCAATTCTATTTCCTTTTTCAATTTAGAGCACTCTACCTTTTTATCATCAAAGCTTTCAGAAAGTTCAACAAAAGCATGAACTAGCATTTCTCTACTTATTTCATTTTCTTCATCAAGAGGTTGAGTGGTTACCTTGGGTGTGTTTGCCATGAAACACATATTTGCCGTGTCCACCTCATCTTCGGACTCGCTTTTCGAATCCCAAGTGGCTTTGTATGCTTTCTTTTCAACCGGCCTCTTTTGCTTCAAGGAGGAAGTCACCTTTTTCTTGAAACTGGGCAATCGGCCATAATGTGTCCGGGTTTCCGGCAATTGTAGCATATGATTCTTCTCTCCTCTTTCCCTTCCAATTTCCTTCTAAAGTTGAATTTGTTCTTGCGGTACATCCTCTTCACATTTCTCACTAGGAGAGATAGCTTCTCATCCTCTTCTTCATCTTCATCATCGTCATCAATGGTAGAGGAAGACATGAAAGCTATGGACTTCTTCTTTTGAGGAACCGCTTCTTCTCTTGCCTTCTTCTCCATCTCATGAGTCTTAAGGTTTCCAATAAGACTTATGAGATCCATTTCATCTTTATTATTCAACTCCTTTAAGGTGGTAGCCTTTATCTCCCATGATGAAGGAAGAGCTCGAATCACTTTGCGCACCTTTTGATCATTGCTTATATCATCACCTAAAGAGGAAAGAGCATGGTAATCTTAGTAAACCTTGTAATCATAGAATCGATAGACTCATCTTCAAGCATTTTAAAACTTTCATATTGGGACCTCAAGAGATCTATTTTGGCTCTCTTGACTTATGATGTCCCCTCGTGTGTGACCAACAAGTGTTGCCAAATCTCATAGGCGGATTGGCAATGTATAACCCGTGTAAGGTCATCCTCATTCAAGGCGGTGAGAAGGGAATTTTGAGCCTTAGAATTACCCTCATATTCTTTGTAGGTAAAGTCGGACCAAGTGCTCTCCTCACTATCGGATCTACTATAGGGTTTGGTCAAGGATTTAGCCACTAAACTACCTAGCGATTGAAGAAAGATAGTCATCCTAACCTTCCAAATGGGGAAATTAAGTCCATCAAATTTAGGAGGGGTCTTAATGTTGTCGGCCATTTTTACTAGTGTATGAATGAAAGAATGCAAGAGTGATTAGCAAATTTTAGGATCTCTCTAAGGATGTTAAGCCACAAACTAGAGTCCTATCTCTGATACCAATTGAAATCACCTAGAGAGGGGGGGTGAATAGGTGATAATGCTAATCAATGTACAAATAAAAAATTGTGATGCAACGATCACCCAAAACAAGACTAGAAGCCGAATACCCCGTGAAGGGCTCTGAACTCCTTCCTCGTGATTCCTCTAGATAAGAGTTTGAGGTGCGTATTACAATCTTGTTGTATGAGTATTTGATCGACAATATGAATATGAAACAAGTGAATATAGCAATGAATATGAAGAACAAGTACAATGTTGCAATGAATATGTAGAGCAAGTAAATGAAGCAATGAATAAGAAGTAATGAATATAAAGCAAGGAATTAAAACAAGAAGCAAGTAAACCAAACGCAAACACCGAGAATTTTTTTGAGGTTCGAGCACCCAGCTCTACGTCCCCGCCTTCACCCAGAAGGATTTCTAACCACTATAACTTCACAAAGAGTTACAATCACACCGGAGTACCCAACTCCACAATCTCAAGTACAAGTATTCTCTTGATGATCAAAAGACCACAAACTCTCTTTTGAAAAATCCTTTCCCTTACAAAAGCCCTGTAGAACAATGAATAGGATTGAAGCTCTAGTATTGTAAGTGGGAAAAAGAGAATGAAATTTGAGAGAGCTTTGAAACAAAAACTTTAGAAAATGAGAGAGATTTTTCAGCACAAAAACCAAGAACAAAACTCTTTTGAAAGCTCTTTAAACTTTGAATATTTTTGCAAATGATTGTTGTAAATCCCACAACCCTAATCACCCCTATTTATAGGATAGAGCTAGGGATTAAAGGGTAAACTAACAAAATGATAATTAGGAAGTATTTGACCCAGAAAATAACCTTTAAACTCGTTTAGAGACGAAAAAGACAAAATAAAACGTGTTTAAAAATGTAGCCGTTATGGCTGAAAACACAGCCTCGGTCGACCGGCCGGTCGACCGGGTTTCAAAATAAAAGAGCCATTGCGGCCCACGGTCGACCGCCCGGTCGACCGAAACAAACAGAGAGTTACTGACTTTCAGTCGGCCGAAGGTCGGTCGACCGATAAAGGATTTCGGTCGACCGCCCGGTCGACCGGGAAACATGCACACTTGCACGCACCCAACGGTCAGAATCCCGGTCGACCGAGTCGGTCGACCGCTCTGACCTGACATAGAGTCGGTCGCCCGATCGGTCGACCGGCTCAGGTCAAAAACTGAAATTTGAAAAGGATTTAGAGGAGATTTTGATGGTTTACAAAATAGTTTTGATAAGAACTATGTATAATACACAAAATTGAGTTTATAAGCAAGGACTATATTTAAAAATATTTTGTATATATATATAGGAGAAATTTTTAGAAAAGACATGTGCGCAAAAACTTGTGTGTAGGAATTTTGAGCTTCAAACCTATTCACTATTCTTTAACAAAATTATAAAACTAAAAACAAATCTAATGAAGTCTCTTGAGCCATGCAATACCATGCTAGAGCCTTCTCTTCTATGGACATTTCTTCTTGTACCATTTGCCTTATTTGCTCCACCAACCTAGAAAATCTTGCAAAAGCTAAGCAATGTCCTTCAAACATGGTACTAACCTGAAACTTATCTCAAACAAACTTATTAGTACCATATAGCTCCTATGTGTTTTGTTATCATCAAAACTTTAAACAATTGGAGAGTGTAACCTCTTGGGCCAACACTTCAGAAATGCGAGCTTGGTGAATCTCACATTTAGGTTGCCAAACGCAGACTTCACGTGTCTGACATGGTTCAGAAGAGACGCCAGTCTGAACCTCGCTCCTGCCTCTATTGGACAAACAGTTGTTCCAACTTGTAGTTGACGCGCACGCTGCCTCTGTCGCCGCTCGGCATTCCAGTTATGTCGTGTGGGTTGAAGGAAACCCCCGGTAACCTGGCGCTGAGAAAGGGGATGAACAGGCTAAACATCAAGAACGTTAACCACGCGGGTCTCCTGGGAGACGTTGACGCGGGCGTTACGCATGATGCGATTAGCCAGGACATCCTTCTCACCAGTCATGTCTGAGAGGATCTCAGAGCGGACTTGAGAGCAAATCCCCAAAGAGACTTTGCGGTAGACCCGCGCCTTAGGGCTCTTGGAGCCAGAAGAGAGAAACTCTTCATACTTCGCCTGGTCAAACTCCATGGCAAGTGGTTCGACCATTTTTCCCATACAGGTGACGTCACCTTGCGTCACAACTTGCTCGTCAGTAGAGAAAGTGGTCCCCAGCAGAGTCGTCATCTCTTGTTTGGTGGGAGAAAGTTCCTTGTAAAATTTCCTTGAATCAATGAAGAATTACAACAGATAAATACTCCTACTACAAGGGAGGGAAGATGTTTAGACTTGAATCTCCCCTTTGTTTAGTGCTGGGTTCTTGATATGGCGGTAGAAAGTGAATCTTATTTTCTGTTGACCGGGTGAACGTCAGGACCTCTTGGGAATCCTCTCTTTGGATAGCAGACGGAGTAACACAGCTCCTATCCACCAGGAATCTCAAAGAGATTGTAGGCAAAGACCAACTTGTACACAGCAAGTTGTTAGAAGAGTCGAACATTCTTTTTCCTTTCAATGAAAGTTCAAGAATTCTCCGATCAACCGACCCCTTCTCTATAGCAAACAGGGCTATTTATAGAGGTATCAGGGGTGAACGTGCCTCCTAAAAACGCTCCATAATGGGGGTTAACTCCCTCATTACGTGGGCAGTAATTAACCTAATAACGAGGGCAGTTATAACCGAGACGCGGGTTTTGGGCCTTGCGCCTTGTTGCTGAAGTGATGCTGAGACACGGGTTTTAACCCTCGCGTCTTGGTTCTGCAGTAATACAGAGACGCGGGTTTTAACCCTCGCGTCTTGGTGCTGCAGTGATGCTGAGACACAGGTTTCGACCCTCGCGTCTTGGTGCTGCAGTGATGGCTATGATTAGCCCTGCGTCTGGAGTTTGGACTCTGTTTTTTGATGACTTGTCTTTAGTGATTTTTAGACAACCTACACACGGTATATTCACGTCTATGTTAAAAGTTCTTCAATGTTTTAAAGAATGAAAAGAAAAGGAAACGAAGAATGAAAATAGAAGAGTACGGTGAAATACAAAGAAGTGGGAACATAAAAGATAAAATGTTTGTGATTTTTGGAATATTTCAAAAACAAAGTAAAAAAGAAAGAAAACTCATGGCTACTAACTACTAATGGCTCCACTAACCATACTACCCTCTTAGTGATAGTTGCCTCACATGTATCATTGGCCATCACTAGTCCTTGATTCAAGAGCATTTCAAAGCGTGACCCATGCGATAACTTTCACATCAAAACTCAACACAACAAGTGCAAGCTACACTTAAACCATCAAAACTAAATAAGAGTAAGTATGGTATAAAGTAATGTTAGCTTGTTAGAGAGTTAGGATGTTGAAGTGTTAGAATTCATCATCATGAGCCATCAATGGATCTTGCAAGAGCAAGGCCAAGTAGAGGCTATTAGATTCATGTGGATTATCAAGTAAGAAGTTAGCAAGTTAGTGGTTAGTAGTTAGTTTCCATGAGAGAAAATTAGCTAAACATGTAAAAGGAGTTGGATAAAAGAAAATAAGGAGAGGTAAAGAGAGAACCTTTTATAGATTGTCACTTTCTATTACAAGCACTCTTGCTTTCCAACCATGCACCACTCTCTCTCCTATTATAAGATCTACAAGAAATGAAAAATACAAAGAGGAAGAAGAAGAACTAACCTAAACTACCCTAAACTATAACATGGAAAGAAAACTACACTACTCTCTAGATATCTCCCTGAAGAACCCCAAGGGGAGTACTATAGGCACAAGGGGAAAGGGCGCCAGGGGGACAAATCCTGGCCCGAAGCACTGGCGCGGCGCGCGCGGCGCCACCTGCTGCGCGCTGTCGCGTCGGTCCCCTATCAGCTGTAGGTCCTGATTTCTAGTTTTGGGCCCCTAGTTTTGACAGAATCACCCTCCTAGGTCAATGGCTATCTTTATAGGCCTTTAATCACTAATTAAATGGTAATTTTAGGTCTTCTTCTTCATTTCATGTCATAGAGTAGAAACATACAAGAGATGTATTATTAGCAGAATTAAGTATTAAATAAATGTAAAGATGTGATATGAAATATACAGTTTTAGAGACTAATCACACCCCCCCACACTTGTCTTTTGCTCGTCCCGAGCAAAACAAAAAACTGAGAAAATTATTACATCACTTTCGCAGGTGATGCGATTGCACTGAGCATGTGCAACAAGCCGTTAAACCTCTAGATTTTCCCCTAGAGGAGGAGTTTTTTCTCCTGACACTCACAAAATCCATAACAAAAGAAATCAAATGTTAGTATTTTGAAAACGCATTTTGAAATAGAGAAAAGTGTTGAAGTATTTTTGTGAAAATATAAGTGATTCAAGGTCAGAGGTTAACCAGAAATTATTCTTCCTTAAACTATGTTAAAATGAAAAATCTTGTTATAAATTAAATGTAAGAATTTAAAATTGAATTGATTCTTTGATCTTTCATAAAACTCTTAGAAAAATATGTACTTTGTGAACAGTGAAGATTTTTGGAATATCGACTCTGACTTTCATGCTATTTATTTATATGATTATTATTTTTTTCTTCTCTTAGTTTTCTTAGGCTTTCTAGCTTACCCGGGTAGTGAGCCTTTAGCCGATGACCCCAAACCAGATAGTTTTAGCACACCAGATGAGAAAACGTCCCACGAACTTAAGGACTCGAGTAAACATGGCCACAAAACTAAAGAGGATTATTTTATTTTTTTATCCACCATTTTAGGTCTGAATAATTATGCTTCCTGAGCCATAACTACCCAACTTCAATAAGTGATTTTATTATTATTATTTTACATATTTTTATAGCATTTTTTTATGACATTTTCAGTCTTTGCTTCAATCCGAAAAATTGTGTAAGTGTGAAGTGCATAAATCTAAGGCAGAAAATTCAAGATCAAGTTATATTTTCAATCTTGCTTCCTTATCCTAAAATTTAAATAAGATCTATTATTTTGACTTGATTTAAAAATTCATAATTTTAGGTCTTCCTGATTCCTAAGATAATCTTAATTTTCTTAAAAATAAATCAAAACTATTTCTCTTAATTCTAAAAGTTTTGTAAAAAGAAATGAAAAGAGTTTTTAGAGAAAAGAAAATTTTAAAATTTTTCTAAAAAGAAGTGTAAAAGAAAGAAAATGCAAAACTAACTATGTTAGTAAATCCTCCCCCACACTTATCTCATGCATTGTCCTCAATGCATCGTGAATGTGTATATACATGAAATAAATGGGAAGAGAAGTAAAATTACTTCATGGTGGTGGCTCCGGTGGTGGTCTAATTGAGCTAAGCGTTGCTACCCAATCAAGGTATCGTGGATCTTACAGAAACCCACCGGTGACCTCTCTAATATGACCTAGTAAAAGAGTGATTGAGTGAATGGTATTAATTAAAAATTTATCCCCATCTAATTTTTAATTTTCAAAAATAATTACTGAGTTATTTTATTCAACATCCTTGTCCAACAATGAAGTATGATTTTGGAAGATGATTGATATGGACTCAACTGGAACAGGAATAAAAACTGATACCGACTCAGAAATTTGACTCAGATCAAGTCGATATTCAAAAGGGGGAGTTGAAATTGGTTCAAAAATGGGGTCCAAACTAAAGAATTGATGTTCACATACTTTCCCCATCAATGAAGTGTGATCATAAGATATTGGTGATTCAATTTCACAGTGTACTGGTACAGGATTCAATGTTGACTCTGGAATAGAGAAAAAAAATCTGGTAAAGATACCGGAGTCATTATTGAATCAAAAAGTGAATTCGAATTACCAACTTGAGGACAGAATCACTTTCAAGGTCAAGTTCAATTTCGGGAAAGGATAACTTTCCAAAATGTCATTGTGATTTCGAACCTTGGAGTTTGGTCAAGTTTCAATGGGTTTACTGAAATTGAATCTTGGTTTCCAGAATAGCATAATTCTTGGGTCCAATTGGTAGAGTTAGGGATATAAGGAATTCTCAAAGGTTCACAGGAAAGGCTTTCCTCGCTCTCATTGATCAAATCGCTCATTATCGATTCTAACCTACTGCTAGGCCAAGTAACAAAATTTTGAGTCTGAATCATGTCTTCCATACTCTTTGCAATTGGTGCTTCTTGAAAAGGTGAGTATGAAAGTTGATTTTAGAAATTATAGTGAAATTGTAAGTCCATCAGATTTTGCGATTGCTGCTCTGACTCACGCAAGGGTTCCATACTCAAGTCCAGGATTGATGGTTGTTCATTTTGAATCGGTGGGACTGGAAATGATGAGTAGGACTCTTGAAAATTTGGTTGAGATGATGAGTCCAACGTATTTTGAAATCATTGCACTTTTCCACAAAAGACTTCCAAAAGCTTTTCTAACTCAGATTCTTCTTCAATTAGATGTTCTAGAAAAAGAGTATATGGAGTTTGATCTGGGAAGGATTGTGAATTGAGAAAATTTTGAATTTGTTGTTACGACTCAAGCATGGCTTCCATACTCCTTTCCAAATTAGATTTTTCTTCAGTTGGTGGGACAAGAAAAGGAGGGTATGAACCAAATCGGGGAATGAAAATTGTGGACAAGATTGTTGAAAATTTGACTCGGGGGAGGTAAATCCTCATTGACTCTGTGAAGAGTTGAAATTATTTTGAAAATTATGGTCATAAGATTGGGGGTATGGGTCATATTAAGTCGAATAATCTCAATCTGGCCTATATGATTGGTTCTTGTTGTACATATCCGGGTTGAAGTTATCCGAGTCAAATGAGGCAGGGTGAAATATGGATTCATATTAGGATTGAAAAAAATATTGTTGTTGAAATCCATATCACAATTTAAAAAAATGAAAACAAGCAAACAAACAAAGAAAAAGAAAAAGAAAACAAGCCTATGCTTGGGTTGACTTAGACCTAGACTACTCCTAACTAGTTAGACTATCCACAGGGGGTACATCGTCAGAATCTGACCACGAGTTAATCAGCCAGGTGGGGTCAAGATCATGGGAGGTATCCGTGTCAGAGCAACGGGCCTAATTATATCAAACCATTGTTCTTCGAGGTTTCGCCTCTCAATCTCCAACCTTAAATACCGATTTGACAAGAGTCAACTTCTAACAACTTTCCCCTTAGGTCAATCCCTTAAATGAGTCCGAGATGTCCCTAGGGGCCAACATCTAGCAAATTTTATTTAGGCTTGGGTTGTGTGAGTGAAGAGGTGATTTTTGGGCTAAGAGAGGGTAATGACTTCCCCACCTTATATTGTATTGGGTTTTACCCTTAAGTTCAGTTCGTCCAAGTATACAATATAGATAAGAATGAACACACAAAGCGAGTAAATCACCCACGTGTTTGGCCTAACTATCTACAATGCAATATGTACACCTCCGTCATGATCACAACAACACAAGAACAAAATACAGTATATTGGAATTGAAATCGACACGTGCCTAGATGCAAATATCTAAACCGTTTTAAAATATCCAATTACCGTATTTTAGTTCTTAAAATAATTACAGTGCACAGATAATATAAACAAAAACTAGCAGCAGAATATAAGAATATACAATAATTTATCCAACCCACAAAAGTAAGTTTGGACATCTGCGATGCTAAAAATTTTACCTGCACACCAAAAAATAAAGAAGAAAAGTTAACAAAAATGTGAAATCAAATCATTACCATCCCCAGCAATGGCGCCAAAATTTGATCGGGGGAAAACCACGCACGAAAAATGTATGTTTTGAAATCATTATTTAAAGTCTGTGTGCTTTGGTTTCTTCGATGCTTCCGTTATAGCATAGAGGCTAAAACGAGTCGAATCCATAAGGACGGGAGGCGATAGAAGCTTATACGGTATGTTCACGTATATGTTAAAAGTTCTTCAATGTTTTAAAGAATGAAAAGAAAAGAAAACAAAGAATGAAAAGAGAAGAGTACGGTGAAATACAAAGAAGTAGGAACATAGAAGATAAAATATTTATGGTTTTGGAATATTTCTAAAACAAAGTGAAAAAGAAAGAAAACTCATGACTACTAACTACTAATGGCTCCACTAACTATGCTAACCTCTTAGTGATAGTTGCCTCACATGTATCATTGGTCATCACTAGTCCTTGGTTCAAAAGTGTTTCATGTAGGATCGCCGAGATAAGGATAAATGCGGAACTATCTCTGTTGGCAACAATGATCTAAAATACACAAGTCAACATAACACTAAAACAAGAAGGATTAATCGTTAATTAAAGAAGTAACTTGCAAAAAGGAAATCAAATCTCAGAAAATGCACAAACACAAACAAGAGAGATTTATCCTGGTTCGGTCCTTGTGACCTACATCCAGTCCCCAAGCCACCCGCTTGAGATTTTCCTTTAACTTGACTTTGCAACCCAAAATCAATACATCATGCACACCACTTGACAAATCCCCTTCGCCAAATGTGTACACCTTCTCTTCCACCAAGAGAACACCTTCTCTTCCACCAAGAGAATAACTTCACCTTGTACAACTGCCTCTACAACCAAGAAGCCTCTTGTGTACAATGATTTGCTTTAAGAATTATAATACTTTTCCTATAGCCTTGGTACTGAATGTGTATGTGGACAAGGTTCAGTATAGGAAACAAGAACTTCAGAGAATCTTCATAATGGAAATGTCTTTTGGTGAAGAACTGAAGTGGGAAAAACAGTTTTCAGGTTTGCAGATTTTTGGCTTTGGAAAACTGATAAAATCTCTTGGTTTTTGGCCTTTGGACTAACTACCCCTTATATAGCTGAAGACTAGGGTAAGTTAGGGTAGTTACAGGTGCATTTCGAATATTTGAAACGTTGGAAAACGTTGCACAAAAGACCAACAGTCAGAAACTGTCCAACAGTCAGAACTGCCTATTAGTCGACTTGCTTTTTGAGTTAGTCGACTAACCTAGGCAAAATTCCTTCTATTAGTCGACTAGGTTTAGCTATTAGTCGACTTGGTCAAGTGTCGGTTGACAGACAGGTTTCTGGATAACTACTTCAAGTCGACTGCAACTGTTTATTAGTCGACTGGATCAACTGTTAGTCGACTTGGTGACATGGGTTAGTCGACTAGAAAATGTATTAGTCGACTATAGTTGACTGTTTGGTCGACTAATACACAAATAGAGAGTTGGTCTGTTTCAGGACACAGGATTGGTCGACTTGGGTTCTGGGTTAGTCGACTACATCAAGGATTAGTCGACTTATAATAGACATCAAGTCGACTAATGGACCAATGAAGTGTGTGTTTGTGTCAAGGCTTTTACATGCTATTTCATCTTTACAAACCACACTTAATCAACTCTCCTTGGCACATCTTGATCATGTAGGACTCTTGATTCTTCATTTGTTTAGAGCTCCAAATGTCATGCATCGCAAACGTCTTCATCGAAACAGGTTCCAACATTCTCCCCCTTTTTGATGATGACGCTTTGTGTGTGCACAAGTCCTCCCCCTGCAGAAAATATGTTAATCTTTCTCCCCCTGCAGAAATAGGGTTATAACAGATAGAGAAATACTTGGTTCTTCCCCTGCAACAAATATATTAGTACATATATATATAATTGTTCTTTATCAATTTTTATATGGTACCTGCAAGATAAACGTTAGATGGTACCAAACATAAAAGATCATATCTAACCTTTAGGACTCCAAATCCATTTAGAATTTGGTTTCCACCTGTTAGTATACACATAATTGCAAGAATCACAAATATCATGAATATATGATGCAATATATGTATTTTTATCATGAAAACTTAAATTTTTAGGAATCCATATAAACTTATTTTTCTTAGACTTTATTTTTACAAAAGAACTATATGGATTACTATAACATGAAGATTTTGCAACAAATCCAATACCATGATTATCATGTGACAATTTCTGAAAAGATAATAAAGCATTCAAATTTTCTTTTCCTTTATTAAACTTAGTCACATTTTGCAAAAGATCTTCATATTTATTTTTGAAAACTAACATGTCTTTATCCAATATAGAAATCCTTTCATTCAAAGATTTAGTTTCCTTTTTCAGAAAAATATTCTCTTTTATAAATTTCTCATTTTTAATTTTCAAAAAAGATATGACTTTTTCCAACTCATCTTGTTGTTGAGAATTTATAGATGAACATTGTAATGCATAACATGAATTTTCCTTTAAAAGTTTCTCATTTTCTTTTGACAAAACTTTGTTTTTCAGTATTTTATTTTTCAAATCAAGAAATAATTCATGGAATGCATCAGAGAGTTCAGAATATGATACCTCTTCATCTTCTATGGCCATGTAACATAAGTTAACATGTTCAGTGGATTCTTCTTCATGAGATGAAGATGAATCACTGTATTCTGAAGATGCTTCATAGTTCTTCTTCTTTCTGAACTTGTTGCTTTTGTACTTATCCTTCTTCTTAAGCAAAGGACAATCCATCTGCATATGACCTGGTTTATCACAATTAAAACATTTGAATTTACCTTGCTTTAGAAATTTCCTGAATTTCTTTGAGAGCATTGCCATCTCCTTTTCGCCATCATTGTCCGTGTCGGAAGATGCATGGAAGGCGAGTTCTTTCTTCTTTGAACGGTGTTGTCGTTCGTCCTTCTTCCTTTCTTCTAACTGCACTTCATATGCCATTAGATTACCGATTAGGTTTTCTAATGTCATAGTTGAGAGATCATTCGCCTCCTCAATGGCGGTTGTCTTTTTCTCCCATTCTGATGTGAGTGCACGAAGGATCTTTCGAACTCTTTCAACTTGGGTGTAGTCCTTTCCAAGGGATGCTAATGTATTGGTGATGTCGGTGAATCTTGTAACCATCTCGGATATGGTTTCATTCTCCTCCATTTTGAATAACTCAAACCTGTGGACAAGAACAGATATTTTAGATTTCTTAACTTTATTAGTGCCTTCGTGTGTTACCTGAAGAGTATGCCATATTTGATGTGCAGAAGTTGCTGTTGAAACACGGTTGAACTCTTCTTTGGTAAGGGCACAGAACAAGGCATTCATTGCTTTTGCGTCAAGGTTCGCGTTCTTCTTTTGATCTTCACTCCAAGCGTTGTAGTTGGTTGTGGGCTTGGTGTACGTTGCTTCTACGATGTTCCAAAGGTCGTAGTTGAGCGATTGCAAGTAGATCTTCATTCTACACTTCCAGTAGTTGTAGTTGGTTCCGTCAAATAGCGGTGGACGTTGTGTAGAATGTCCTTCTTTGAATTGGGATGATGAGAACTCCGTTGCCATCCTTGTTGTTGTTGACTAGGTATGCAGGGCTCTGATACCAAATGTAGGATCGCCGAGATAAGGATAAATGCGGAACTATCTCTGTTGGCAACAATGATCTAAAATACACAAGTCAACATAACACTAAAACAAGAAGGATTAATCGTTAATCAAAGAAGTAACTTGCAAAAGGAAATCAAATCTCAGAAAATGCACAAACGCAAACAAGAGAGATTTATCCTGGTTCGGTCCTTGTGACCTACATCCAGTCCCCAAGCCACCCGCTTGAGATTTTCCTTTAACTTGACTTTGCAACCAAAAATCAATACATCATGCACACCACTTGACAAATCCCCTTCGCCAAATGTGTACACCTTCTCTTCCACCAAGAGAACACCTTCTCTTCCACCAAGAGAATACCTTCACCTTGTACAACTGCCTCTACAACCAAGAAGCCTCTTGTGTACAATGATTTACTTTGAGAATTATAATACTTTTCCTATAGCCTTGGTACTGAATGTGTATGTGGATAAGGTTCAGTATAGGAAACAAGAACTTCAGAGAATCTTCACAATGGAAATGTCTTTTGGTGAAGAACTGAAGCGGGAAAAACAGTTTTCAGGTTTGCAGACTTTTGGCTTTGGAAAACTGATAAAATCTCTTGGTTTTTGGCCTTTGGACTAACTACCCCTTATATAGCTGAAGACTAGGGTAAGTTAGGGTAGTTACAGGTGCATTTCGAATGTTTGAAACGTTGGAAAACGTTGCACAAAAGACCAACAGTCAGAAACTGTCCAACAGTCAGAACTGCCTATTAGTCGACTTGCTTTTTGAGTTAGTCGACTAACCTAGGCAAAATTCCTTCTATTAGTCGACTAGGTTTAGCTATTAGTCGACTTGGTCAAGTGTCGGTTGACAGACAGGTTTCTGGATAACTATTTCAAGTCGACTGCAACTGTTTATAAGTCGACTGGATCAACTGTTAGTCGACTTGATGACATGGGTTAGTCGACTAGAAAATGTATTAGTCGACTATAGTTGACTGTTTGGTCGACTAATACACAAACAGAGAGTTGGTCTGTTTCAGGACACAGGATTAGTCGACTTGGGTTCTGGGTTAGTCGACTACATCAAGGATTAGTCGACTTATAATAGACATCAAGTCGACTAATGGACCAATGAAGTGTGTGTTTGTGTCAAGGCTTTTACATGCTATTTCATCTTTACAAACCACACTTAATCAACTCTCCTTGGCACATCTTGATCATGTAGGACTCTTGATTCTTCATTTGTTTAGAGCTCCAAATGTCATGCATCGCAAACGTCTTCATCGAAACAGGTTCCAACATTTCAAAACATGACCCATGCGATAACTTTCACATCCAAACTTAACACAACAAGTGCAAGCTACACTTAAACAATTAAAACTAAACAAGAGTAAGCATTAAATAAAGTAATGTTAGCTTGTTAGAGAGTTAGCATGTTGGAGTGTTAGAATCCATCATCATGAGCCCTAGTTTCCATAAGAGAAAATTATCTAAATATGTAAAAGGAGTTAGAGAGAAGAAAACAAAGAGAGGTAAAGAGAGAACCTTTCATAGATTGTCACTTTCTATTACGAGCGCTCTTACTTCCTAACCATGTACCACTCTCTCTCATATTATAAGATCTACAAGAAATGAAAAATACAAAGAGAAAGAAGAAGAACTAACTAAAACTATCCTAAACTACAACATGGAAAGAAAACTACACTACTCTCTGGATGTCTCTCTGAAGAACCCCCAAGTGGGGTATTTATAGGACCAGGGGAAAGGGAGCCAGGGGGACAAACCCTGGCCCAAAGCACTGGCGCGGCGCGCGCAACGCCGCCTGCTGCGCGCTGTCGCGTTGGTCCCCTATTGGCTGCAGGTCCTGGTTTCTGATTTTGGGCCCCTGATTTTGACAGAATCATCCGCCTAGGTCAATGGCTATCTTTATAGGCCTTTAATCACCAATTAAATGGTGATTTTGGGTCTTCTTCTTTATTTCATGCAATGACCTAGAAACATATAAGAGAGGTATAATTAGCAAAATTAAATATTAAATAAATGTGAAGATATGATATGAAATATACAGTTTTAGAGACTAATCAGTCAACCATTCCACTAAGTCACATTCTACTATTCTGCCAAGGTATAGACCATAATGACTCCAAGATGATATTCCAAGATTGGTTATATAACCGGGATAATTTTAATGTTAGGATCTTGCATAATCCTATTCAGTTTAGGGGTTGTAAAATTATAAATAGGAAAGAGGTCATCAAATGTTGGTTCCTTGAAACTCCACATTATTTAGATTGGGCAGCAACGTTTGGCCCAATCTGACCACCACCACAACCACCACCTTGAGATAACATTTTCTTTCCCTTTCTTCCTTTCATACATATATGCATCATTCATACATTGAGGACAATACATGAGATAGGTGTGGGGGAGGATTCTAACATGGATTTTTTCTTTCTTTGTATATATAAAAAAACATTTTTCTTTCTTTAAAATTTTTTGAAAAGAAAAACAATATTTTGACCTATTCTTGTAAGAAATTAAGTTAATTTTAAGGCATAAGAGAATCATAATTAAGATTTCTTATACTTGATCAAAATAAGATTATTTGTTCGATTTCTAGGGTTAGAAAGAATAAGTAATTTAGTTTTGGTTCTAATCTTGATGAAATATGCATCCTTTATACACTTACACACTTTGGATTCAAAAATAAAGATTTTTATGCCTTATAAAAAAAGGAAAAATAATATATTTAAAAAAATCCTCTGAAAGCTGGGTATTTATGCCTCAAAAAGCATAAATATTCATGCCTAATAGTGGCCCATATAATCAATAAAAATTCTTAATTTTGTGGCCTTATTTGCTCAAGCCCTTAAGTCCTAAGGGTGTTTTTTCACCTGGTGCTCTAAAATCGTTCGATTTGGGAGTCATGGACTAAAATCTCGTTACATGTGAGAATTAGAAAGCCTAATAGAACTAAGAGATATTACCATCATAATATGTAAAAATAAGGCATAAGAGTTAGAGTTGAAGAATCCTGAATCAAATATTCACGGTCATAAAGATGAATATGACTTAGGGTAAAATAATAGATTAGGTGAGAAATACAGTTTTAAATCCTTACCTTGATTGATAACAAGTTTTTGAGTAGAGCCTAAGTTTAGGAATGAATATTTTGTATTCCTATGACTTATAGATTACTTGAATTTTTGTATAAATACTTCAAATATGTTTTCCCTTTATCAAAATACATTTTACAAATAGTAACACTTTATTTTTTTCCTTATAGATTTTGTAATTCACTGAGAACTCTTTCGAGACAAAACTCGTCGTCTAAGGGGTAATCTCAAAGTTTAACGGGTTGTTACACGTGCTAAGTGCAACCGTGATTCCTACGAAAGTGAGTTAGATTAGGTTCTCTATTTTGCTTTTTATTTGATTTGCTCGCGGATGAGCAACAGATAGGTGTTGGGGTGTGATCAGTTACTGATATTGCATATTTATTGTCACGTTTTCATATTTATTTTAATATAAACTTTGCTTCTAATCTTATTTTGATCTAAATGATGTGATGTCTTTACTAATGGAGATGGAGAAAGAAGCCCAAAAGCCTACTTAAATTCCTATTTAAATGAGTTTAAATAAAAATTAAGGATTATGACAGATATTCAATAGATTTAGGGGGATAAGTGTAGATCAGAGCAAATCAGAGAAGATAACACCAAATAAAAACTGGTTAAATTCAGATTTTTATAGATTCATTTGATTAGCTGAAAAATCAATGAGATAATAACAAATCCACATCTTAAACTGAAAATCTATTTGGAGATAAATAAGTATCAAAGATCAAAGGACCACGGCCTTCTGAACCTGGCACAATGGCCAGATCATGGCTGCGAAAACGCGGCCAAAGTCATATTTCTGCAGCTTATTTAGCTCAATTGGGGGAGTGTTTTCCCCCTTATCTTCAGACGCTTCTCCGCACTCTATTTTTGCTATAAATACTAGCAGTTTCGAAGGCAAATAGGCACCACTCCAGTAGAGAGTTTAGAATATAGGCTTTTTCGTTCTAGGTTAACTTAAGTTTTTATTTTTCTTTCTTATGGACTTTTCTGTTTTCTTTATAGCTTAAGTTAGAGAAGAGATTCATGAGATAAGGAGAGGAAGATTTATATTGAGAGTGACACCGATGTAAACCTTCTTCTTTTCTTTTATCATTTTTCGATTTAATTAAAAGCTTATTTTTCTTCTTATTTTTGCGTTACTTGCTTCTTCTATGACTTGTAATCTAAGTGAATCTTATAATCTTGAATCTGCCTTGTCTTTAAAAGTGTCACTGAGGGCTTATGGTGATGGATATCTACTTCTAATTGTGTAATAGTTTAGTAATCTTTTCTGCTTGCACTTTTATTTTATTAGACCGATTTATATGAGGGAAGATTCTATATGCCATGCTGTGATTGCCTTCAAGCTAAGATAAGTCGTTGCAACAGATCCAAGGTAAAGTATGCACCAAAGAGGTAAATGAACCTTTATTTTCTTTCTTTTAATTTTTTTAGTTTAAATTCGTTATAAAAACCAGCGCTGCTTCTTTCTTTTTATTTCTTTTCTTTTAACTTAGTTTTCTCTAAAACACCAACACAATCTCTTTTTCTATCATCTCCCATTCTTCTTCTAACTTAACTTTTTTCTTTTTTTTCTAAAACTAAGAAAAAAATTATTTAACCGATTTTAATAACTTAGAAGAACTTACTTAACGCTTCTATCGTAGTCCCTCCTTGTGGATCATCACCCGCATAGCCATTTACTACAGCGGTATCATTGAGCAACCTAGCACTCTTTATTCTTAATTCTAAACTTTACATTTTCTTTACAGGTTCAGACTCGATCACTTTATCTGCTTCCTCCATCTCATTGTCTCTAGCGAGCTATGTCCGGCTCAATGGTAGCTCGCAGTTTCTTCACATCTTATTCCTACTTCAAGTAGTTTCTTCCAGAGACCTCTAAAGCAATGAAACCCAGATTATTAAGGTTCATCGTTCTTGATAAGAATGAAACAAGTTATACTCATTAGTGCTTTGGGTAAAGGAGCATCCCCAAGCATCTAAATAAAAACTTTAAATTCTATGACATGGTATGGTTAACGGATAAATCATGTAAACTTCTGGTCATTTCATAATTGATGTGTTTTAGGGAAATTATAGGTTCCACATTGGCATACTCAGAACTTCCAGTTCGAGATAAATATTAACTTTCAGTTCATTGTATTAGCTTTCTGAAATGCAATATAACAATACACACACACACATACACGTGCGTGCATATGTGTAAAGAGAGAAAGAGATAATCATGCATGTGTGCTAATTGTATATCGTGTGATTATATATGATTTTGATTCTAAAATTGACAATTAAGAAGAATTGAAACATCTTTTACCACATCAATTTTACCAAAATAACTTGACAAACATGCCTCAAAAAATTTATAATATAGCAATTTTCTTTTAAACATGAAAATTCATGTAGAACATCATAGAAAAATTCAAGTATGAATCGCATGAATAATAATGTAACTATATAAAAAATTCACACATTTGTAGGGTTCTTAGCATGCTCTCAATCTTAATAAATCAAACTATACAAACAAGATTTAGAAGTAGAATGAAAATACAAACAATAGTAGTATTTCTAGAAGAGTTTAAGATTCGCCCGTTGGATCAGTATGAATTTTGAATATAATATTTTATTTGAACTTACGCATATACTGTAAAAATTAAAATCAACCGGACTAGAGAATATCCAGTAAATATGAAAATAAAATACTGTGAAAATAAGGAAAAATTCAGATCGAATATACTGACGTGGCTTTTCTCCTTGTTAACGATCCTATCATCTTCCCTTCTTAGGGCTATCATGTTGATAGCGTGTTATAGAGAGTTTTACTAGTAAAGATAAAATGAGACAAAGATAGAGGAAATGAGGCCACAAAACTTCAGGTTCTATGGATTGTTATTTATATTAATCTTTCTAGATTTGAAAATACCTAGGATACAATCTGACCGTAAATCTAATCTAACGGTTCATAAAAGATTCTTATTTCTAGTTTAACACAATCACATAATTTAGTAAAATTTTCAATAATTTTCCAATATTCTTTTTTACTTTTTAAGAAACAAAAGGCAAAAAGTATGGTTGAATCGATCAGGACTCTTAGTATTGAAATATCAGTCAATATCGATAACATCAGCCATATTTATAAATAAGCTATGACACACACACACACACAGAGAGAGAGAGAGAGAGAGAGAGAGAGAGAGAGAGACTTGTGTCATTCTTGAAGGATTCGAGCTTGAATCCTTCCCACTTAAATACAAGTCTCCAATATTCAAATAAAAGATCTACTCCATTGAAGTTGATCTATATTATTTTAAGTATCTATAAGTCAAAAATCAAGTGCCTTGAATACTTTTTGCCCATCCATCAAGCGGCGCAAAATGGACGGCCGAAAGTAGTGAACTGGTTAGATCTATGTCTTTAGATATACAAATTCTCGATCCGGCCATTTTATCATGATCTAAACATTTAAAACTCCCTACAAACCATTTGTTAGGTTTCAAATGTTCTATACTGTTAAACTAACCAACTAATTATTTAGGTCTTCTGTTTTCCCCTACTTGATGAATGGGTAAAAGTATTCAAAATAGTTTATTGATACTTGAAATAATATAAATCAATTTCAACAGAGTAAATCTTGTATTCAAATGTCGAATGTTGGTATTTTAGTGGAAAAGATTCAGCCATGAATCTTTCCAGAAGTGTATATATATATATATATATATATATATATATATATATATATATATATATATATATATATATAGAGAGAGAGAGAGAGAGAGAGAGACAGACAGACAGACAGACACGTGTCCTTCCAAAAAGATTTGAGCCCTAATCCTTCCCACTCAAATACAACCCTCCGACATTTGAATACAAGATCCACTCCATTGAAGTTGATATATATTATTTCAAGTATCTATAAACAAAAAATCAAGTGTTTTGAATACTTTTTGCCCATCCATCAAGCGGCGCAAAATGAACGGCCAAAAGTAATGAGTTTGTTAGATCTATGTCTTTAGACAAACAAATTCTCGATCTAGCCATTTGGTCATAGTCTAAACATTTAAAAACCCCTAAAAATCAATTTTTGTTAGGTTTCAAATGTTCTACACCGTTAGATTAACCAACTCACTATTTAAGCCGTCTATTTTTTCCTACTTGATGCATGGGCAAAAAGTATTTAAAACACTTGATTTTTTAGTTTATAAATACTTGAAATAATATAAATAAACTTCAATGAAGTAAATCTTATATTCGAATGTCGAATGTTTGTATTTCAGTGGAAAGGATTCAGCCTCGAATCCTTCCGGAATGACTCAAGTCTACCTCTCTGTGTGTGTAGTTCCGGAAGGATTCGAGCCCGAATCATTCCTACCCAAATACAACTATACGTCATCCGAATACAAGATTCATTCCTTTGAAGTTGATCTATGTTATTTCAAGTATCTCCAAACAAAAAATCAAGTATTTTAAATACTTTTTGCCCATGCATCAAGTGGGAAAAAAACAGACGGCCTAAATAGTGAGTTGGTTAGTTTAACAGTGTAGAATATTTGAAACATAACAATAATTGGTTTGTGGGGGTTTTTAAATGATTAGATCATGATAAAATATACGGATCGAGAATTTTAATGTCTAAAGACAAATATCTAACCAACTCACTGATTTCGACTATATATTTTGTGTTGCTTGATGGATGGGCAAAAAACACTTGATTTTTTATTTTTAGTTACTTTAAATAATATAGATCAACATCAACGGAGTGGATCTTATATGTGAATGTTGGATGTTGGTATTTGAGCGGGGAAGATTTGGACTCAAATACTTCTGGAACTGCACAAGTCACTCTCTCTCTCTCTACGCGCGCGCACACACACACACACACTTGTGTCATTCCGGAAGGATTCGAGCCCGAATCCTTCCCAGTAAAATACCAACATCCGCATTCAAATACAAGATCCATTCCATTGAAGTTGATATATATTATTTTAAGTATCTATAAAACAAAAATCAAGTATTTTAAATATTTTTTGCCTATGCATCAAGCGACACAAAATGGACGACCGAAAGTAGTGAATTAGTTTGATCTATGTCTTTAGATGTACAAATTCTCAATCTGGCTTCTTGATCATGATCTAAATATTAAAAAACCCCTACAAACTAATTTTTATTAGGCTTCAAATGTTCTACACCGTTAAACTCATTAACTCAGTATTTAAGCTGTCCTTTTTTCCTACTTGATGCACGGGCAAAAAGTATTTAAAATACTTGAATTTTGGTTTATAGATACATGAAATAATATAGATCAACTTCAATGGAATGGATGGTATATTTAAATTTCGTATAGCCTTATTTGAGTGGGAAGGATTCGGGTTCGAATCCTTCCAGAATGACACAAGTCTATATATATGTATAGTAGTGATCTGGCGAGAAAACTAGTTTATGTGAGAAGATAAGAAAGGGATATAAGAACCGTCGGATTAGTTTCTGGGTGGTTGAGATTAAATTTGGAGGAAATAAAACTAAAATCCAAAAAATAAATTAATCAACCTAAAACTAAATTAACCAACACAAAAACTAATCTCAACCACTCAAAAGATAATCCGATGGCTCCTGTGATCCCTTCTCATCTTCTCACCAAAGCTAACTTTCTCACCAGATCACCACTATATATATAGGGGAATATGTAAATCAGCTGACATAAGAGGCAACTCCGTCTTATGTCGCACTCAAAAATCATATCTTCTGAATATTTTTTCCACTACCTGACAGCACATTATCATTTTCATATTCTAAAATGTACACATATAAAAAATCAAGTGATTTAGAGTTCGTTTACTCATTGATTGAATCGTTCCATTTTCTTCTACTATTAAAAAACCGTTAATATTTGAACCCAAAGAAAATAGAGTAAATAAACTCTAAATCAGGTGATTTTCAATATATGATATCTTAAAACATGAGGATGATAATGTGTGGTCGGATCTTGAAAATTTAATCTAAAACTTGAGTTTTTAGTGGTATATAGGATGAATTGCCTCCTGTGTCAACTAATTCCCATTTTTCTTATATGTGTGCATGTGTATGTGTACAGTGAGTTGATCCCCTAAGAAAGGTTCTCACAGATTTCTGTGAGAACTTTCATGTGGGATGTCAGATCAGATAGAGATCTTATTTTATTTGATTTGATATATCAGATCCGACGGCCCACATGAAAATTCTCACAGAAATTTGTGAAAACTGTTCTTAGGAGATCAGCTCCCTATATATATATATATATATATATATATATATATATATATATATATATATATATTATATATATATATATATATATATATATATATATATATATATATATATATATATATATATATATATATATATATGTGTATACATATATGTATGTGTGCGTGTGTGTGTCACATACTCACGCACACACACATATATGTATACACATAAATACATACATACATAGACATACATATGCATATGTACAGATATAGATACATATGTACATATATATGTATATATGTACATATATATGTATATATATGTGTGTCTGTGTGTGTGTGTGTGCGCGCGCGCGCGTGTGTACATATGTATGTACACACACACACATATATGTACATATGTATATATACATATACCATTAGATATGTATATGCATACATATGCATATAGAGACACACACACATATGCATATATGGGTTAGACTACAAAATTTCCGTTTATTTTTGCGTCAAACTCTAAACGGTTTGTTTTCCACGCTCCGACATCCAAATGCAAGATCCACTCCATTGAGGTTGATCTACATTATTTAAAAGTCTCTAAAAATCAAAAATCATGCCATTTGAATATTTTTTTGCTTATCTATCAAGTAGGCGTAAAACGGATGGCCGAAAGTAATAAGTTGTTTAGTTTAACGGTGTATAGTATTTGAAATATAACAAAAATTGTTTTGTGAGGGTTTTTAAGTGTTTAGATCATAATGAAATGATCGGATCGAGAATTTGTTTGTCTGAAGACCTATATCTAAGCAAAATACTATTTTGGACCGTCCATTTTGCGCCCACTTAATGGATAAGTAAAAAGTATTCAAATGATATAATTTTTTATTTTTAGAGACTTCAAAGAATGTAGATCAACTTCAACGTAATGGATCTTACATTTGAATGTCAGAGCGTGGGATTTGAACTATTTAGAGTGGACCAAAAAATAAACGTTTATTTTGTAGTCTCTCTCTCTCTCTCTCTCTCTCTCTCTCTCTCTCTCTCTATATATATATATATATATATATATATATATAATATATATATATATATATATATATATATATATATATATATATATATATATATAGACACACACACGCACACATATATATCTATACATATGTATACACACAGAGGCTTGTGTCATTCCAAAAGGCTTCACTCAAATAGAACCTGACGAAATCTGAATGTAAGATCTACTCCATTGAAATTAATCTGTATTATTTCAAGTAATTAAAAATCAAAAATCATGTATTTTAAATACTTGCTCATCCATCAAGTAGGCGCAAAATGGACGTCTGAAATAGTGAGTTGGTTAGTTTAACGGTATAGAATATTTTAAATCAAATAAAAATTGGTGTGTGACGGTTTTCAAGTATTTAGATTAGGATCGAGAATTTGTATACCTGAAATAGTAGATCTAAGCAATATGCTATTTTCGACGGTCCATTTTAAGCCTACTTGATAGATAGGCAAAAATATTCAAAATACATGATTTTTAATTTTTAGTTATTTGAAATAATGTAGATCAACATTAACGGAATGAATCTTATATTCAGATATCGTAGAGTTGTATTTAAGTGGGAAGGATTCGGGTACGAACCCTTTCGGAATGATACAAATCTATCTTGCTATGATAGAGATAATACCGCAGCAGATATATCAAATTCGATATGATATTACAAGCCACGGCATAAAGGGAACATTTTAGATTAAAAGTTGTGCATACGGGAACCATTAATTAGAGAGAGAGAGAGAGGCTGGTAATATGACAAACCATGCACGGAGAAAATGAATGAGAAAGGAAAGGGGCAAGAGGACTCACTCACATGTTTCAGTGCCTCCATTGCAAAGATGTCGCCTAAATGAGGTCCATGGGCTCATGGGATCACGTAAGCTCTGGATTTGTTTAGAAAGTTCTGGCGCCTGATGTTTAGTTGTTTGGGCCTGCCTTCCCATTTGCAAACAATATGGGCCCAAGTTCAAAAGAATCAACAACTGCGACACATCAATGGGCAGCTAGGTCCAGCCTGCAGGGTCAGAAATTAGATGGGATTGGGTCTCAAAAGTCAAAACCATTCAAAAGAGAATATTCTTTTTTGTTTCTTTTAAATACTCTTTATCGAGTGCACTCTCAATTTATTTTCTCATATGTAACAGATACATGTTGATATACAATTATTTAGATCTCACGCTTGAATTAACCCCCTAATAGATCTCCCAAGTACCATTTGGGTGCAATTTGAGTGAACTTACCTCAAAACACTAAACTTAACAAAGCATTGCACTATTTACACCGAAATTCATGTTATTTGGACTAAATAAACAATAAGTTGACTCCAAAGAAGCTAGCGGATAAGATTATATCTAATACATGGCTCTCTATGTAATACATGAGGATTAGATGCAAATATTATATACAATATCAACTGATTCTAATTCCTCAGCCCCATACTTTTCAGGCTCTCCTCCCTAATCAAATGGAGATTAATCTCGCCATTTTCTTACTAAAAATGTTGACATTTCTTTTCTTTTCCTTAACTAGATTACATGAATTTGAACTCTATTAACATATATTTATATAGGCAAGTGGTACGTTGTACCTGAACGTGTATAATTTTCTTATTTTCCTCTCCACACTTATATATATTGATGTAATTACTTGGTGAATCAATATACAAAAATTACTCTCTCCAAATTATCATGGTATTTTAGAGCTTATTCAAAAACCCGAATCCTAACCCAGTCACCACTCTTCTTCTTGAGTTTGGTCTCATCATCGCAGCCCGCGTGGCACAGCGAGCGCCTCTGCGGCGCCAATCCAGATCTTGTCATCGCCCTTACGTCGCCATCCAGATCTCGTCGAAGATCTCACGTCGCTATAAAATTTTCTACAACTCTCTTGATCTCGATCTCACGCTCCAGATCTCAGTCTCCATATCTTGTCGAAGAGTAGTTCTGATCTCGATCTAGCGTCGCCAATCCCAAATCTCACCGCCGCTCTTGTTGACACACTCCAACACCAACGTCCCGATACCCAGCTATTGACACATTAAAAAAGACAAACTCCTATATAGCTTTTCAACTTGATAGAACGATGTCCAACTTGTCAACATCTAGAAAAGGCAAGCCGCGAATAAGCTGATGACCAACTCAACACATCCCGAGGGACAAAGAAGAAGCTCAGGCCCTGCTGACCCAGTAAAGCAGATAACAGGCCAAATACTACTTTTTTGAGGCTGAGTCAACTCAATACTTAGCCTTGCGTAAGCCCAATGTGTTAGCCTCACTCGGATGTTAATATCCTAAGGCCTTCCTGTAAATCACCTAGAGGGGGAGAATAGGTGATTGCTATACTAAATGGTAAATAATGCGGAATTAAAAATTTACTTGCTAGCAACCTAGCAAATAACAATCACAACTTAAGAAATACTTGCAAATGAGTAAACAATATAAGAGTGCAAGTAATTAAAGAGAAAAAAGAGTGAAGAGAGAAAGAGTAAGCAATCGCAAACACGATGATTTGTTTCGAGATTCGAGCTACTGCTCTACGTCCCTGCCTTTAACACTATGAAGGATTTTTACTATGACCGATCTCACTAGATCGTCGACCATTACGAGTTCTTACTAGAACTCAATGGACTAACAAGTTTCTCTCACGGTGCCATAACACCAACACGGAGCTCACTAGCTCACTTGAGGTCGCAACCTCTACAACTTCTCAATAGAAGAAAATCGGTGATCTACACTTGATCAAATGGCTCACAAGCGCAATCCTATAAACAAGATGAGGAGATGAAACTCATTGGGATTGTGTAGTGAAAATAACTTGTAAAGATGTAGAGGGAAAGCTCAAGCTAAAAACAAGAATATGAAAATTTGGCTCAAAGAAAAATCTTTAAGAAAAAGCTAAACTTAAATTTGTAAACTTGATCTAAACTTTAGAAATCTTGTTCTTAAGTTTTTCCACAGTCCCACTGTAGCACCCCGTTCCCGGGATACGTACCCAGATGCGTGTCCCAAAATTTTTTGACCGTATTGTTTAATTTTCTTCCAGTATTTTCTTTTGGGTTGTGATTACTTATATTATTGTGTATCGGATTTGGATTCTCAGATCTAGAGTAAGCCCTGACCCGAACAGGGAACCCCATACCAGCCTGTAGCCGGATTTGACCATTCTGGTAGTCTGATTTGATCGATTTCAGTTTCAGACACTATTTTCTAATATTTTACATTTTTCATGATTTTCTAGAATTTTTTAGAATTTTTCTTCAAAATCTCCAAAATCGGTGTCAGTTAGCATTACTGACTGATTCCCGGATTTTTAGTTTCTAAATGGGATAGAATTTTTAAAAACAGCTTGCACAGTACTTCTTAGAATTTCATTTTCTATCTAAAATATTTTTTGAGATTTTTCTAAATTTATCAAATTTCACCGATTCTGGCGTCGGCCGGTATCGCCAGAAAATTTCAAGATTTTTAAATTAAAAAATATATAGAATTTCTCGAATCCGATTTCACCAAGTATCTTAAAATAATATTTTATATTTTTGAGAATTTTTCGGAACGTTTCTGAAATAGTCGAATTTTCGCCCTATTAAAATAATAATATTATTTACCGACAATTTCTTTTCTTGTTTTTTTCCTTCTCTATTCTCCTACTTTGTATTTTCAGAAATTATAATAAGTAAATTATTTAATAATAAAAATTTTAAACTATTTCATTTTATTTTTCTTATTAATTTTTTTCCTTTTTATTTAATTTTCTTACTTTTCTTCTTTTCTTTCTTCTCCTTCACTCCAACCCCCATACCCAACATTTCAACCACCGGCTACTCCCTGCAGCCCTGTTGCAGCTGCAAAACAGCAGCACACCCCCATCCCCCCCATTCCTCTCCCATTCCTTCCCTCTCTTTCTTCTCCTTTTTATTTCCCTCCTTCTCCTCTTTTTCCTTCTTTTCATATCTCCACTATCACAACCAACACACCTCCACCCACTCATCACCGCCGCCTCCACCACTGAGGCCACCGCCACCGGGGCCCTAACCACCACCGTCGCACCCCCCAGCCACTCCACTTCCCTTCCCCACTTCCACCATCCCCAATTTCCCTCTCCATTCCTCCAATTTCAACATAACCCATCACCTTATCTCCCTCCTCTCCTCCAAAATACACCACCTAATGCACCAAATCCTCCACTCCAACCACCCATCATCATCTCCTCCTCCTCCTCCAACTCCCCACCACCTCCAACAACCTCCACACCCACCACCACCACCACCATCTACCACCACCACCACCAAACAACAACAACAACAACAACCAACTTCAAAATTTCCCCACCACTCCTCCCCACTCCACCCCGGGCTAGGCGCCGCCGCCGCTGCCGCCGCCCAGGGCCCGCCGGCGGGTGGCCGGCCGGCCGGTCACCACCCCCTTCCCTCTTCTTCTTCTTTTCTTTCTTTCTTTCTTTTCTTTTCTTTTCTTCTTTCTTATTCCTTCCATAAAGAACACTTTCCTATATTCCCTGAAATACCCATCCCTCATCCCTCAAATTACTTCCCTATATTTATAACCCTACCCCTTCCCTTTTAATTCATAATCCTTTTTCTATAAATACCCTATTTTCTCTCTCTTTCTCTCTCTCTCTCTCTCTCCTTCCTACAACTTTCTCTCTCCTCTCTCATTCCCTCTCTAATATTTATAATATAATATATTTATGGGCTAATAATATGATGGCGCGTGTTAGCAAACTCCCCGGACTTTTCTCGGTATCACGTTCCGGATTTTAGGCGAGTGTTTATTTTATGCTTAATAACTACCACTCAAATGTTTATAGCATGTTAATTAATATGTGGACATCTTGTTACCACTGTAATGTTTAATACCTTACTTGTTACTGTAATTTTTAGTACATGATACCCCGCTACACAAGTTAATATATATTGTTGTACTCGATATTTACACCGGCACTCAGTATTTACACCGACACTTGGCATGTTACACTTGATATATGATTTATGACACCGGCAATCGGTATTTACACCGGTACTCAGTATTTACACTGACACTTGGCATGTTACACTTGATATATGATTTATGGTACCGGCACTCCGTATTTACACCGGCACTCTGTATTTACACCGACACTTGGCATGTTACACTTGATATATGATTTATGACACCAGCACTCGGTATTTACACTGGCATTTGATATTTGAAACCTGTCTCACGACACTTAATATTTGGACACCGGTACTCGATATATGTCATACTTGACACTTGATCCTGACACCTGGTATATGATATGCTTTTATGTGGTACAAGTACATTGACTTGACATTGTGACCCTTGATTGGACACTACTGTTTGGTACGGAGAAATGGTTCGCGTAAAATTTCCTTGGATTAGTTGAAAGATTACAACAAACTAATGCTCCGACTACAAGGGAAGGGAGATGTTGAGTCTTGAATCCCCCCTTTGTTTAGTGCTGGGTTCTTCAGGTGGCGATGGAAAGTGAATCTTGTTTTCCGTTGACCGGGTGAACGTCGAAAACTTTTGGGGATCTTCTCTTCGGATGGCGGACGGAGTAACGCAGCTCTGTCAGCCAGAAATCTCAAAGAGATTGTAGGCAAAGACTAACTTGTACGCAGCAAGTTGTCTGAAGGGTTGGACTCTCTTTCTCTCTCTCTGGAAGCTCCAAAGTCAAGCTCTTTTCTCTCAGAGTTCTTCTTTCAGAAAATCCGATCCCTTCTCCATAGCAACGGGGCTATTTATAGAGGTTTCAGGAGCGTACGTGCCTCCTAAAAACACTCTATAATGGGGGTTAACTTTTCCCGTTATGTGGGCCGTGATTGACCCTATAACCGGGACGGTTACAACTGAGACGCGGGTGTCGACCCACGTGCCTTGGAGCTGCTGAGACGCGGGTGTCGACCCACGCGCCTTGGAGCTGCTGAGACGCGGGTTTCGACCCACGCGCCTTGGTGCGACTGAGACTAGCCCTGCGTCTGGAGTTTGGGACTCTGCTTTTGATGACTTGTCTTTAATGATTTTTAGACAGCCTACAGAATCCCCTCCAAAGTTTTTGATATTCTGCAATTGGCTGGGACAGATTTCGAAATACTTTGGACTCTAGCTGAATTCGCCCTTCTCGTGGTTGGACTGACAATGCTCTGAGCTTGATCTTGTCTGGACTATGGTCTTCGTGAGTGTACTGTGGAACCCTTTAAAGCCGCCAGAAATGATCGTGGTGAGTGTCAAGATACACAGTCTAAACTCTCCCAGTGCTTTGAGTTTGTCGTTGGTGTACTCTAAACCAGAGGTGGGCAGTCGTCTGCTAGTGCCAGTGTACTGTTTGAACTGAATTGCAGAAGTGAGGACTGAACGCCAGTTCTGTGGACGCAGGGGTAGTACTGCTTTAGGGATGACAACGCGACTGTTACTCCATGAGGCAGACGCGACTTTGGCTGGGTCGAACAGGTGCGTCCATCGAAGGGACGCGTCTCTTGGGATGAAGACGCGACTGTTAGATGCGAATTCGTGCTAGGAGTACGCTGCCACGTGTCCCTTAGAATTGAGGGAACATTTACTTTTTGGTGTGAGAACTTCGCGCTGCATTAAAAGCATCGTCCACGCGTCAGGCAGTGATTAGGCGTCGAGCCAAGCGCCGCGTATCTTTGCGAATCACTGTGCCTCTTCTAACACCGGCTCTGATCTATAGGGAAACGCGGTCCTGAGAAACGCGACTCTGACCTGTCCATTGAGACGCGGTTCCAGTTGGCGCGAAGGACGCAGCTTCGGGTGCGGCTCCCTAGCCGTAGCCCTTAACTCTGCCCAAGTGCAGAATTCAGGATGTCGTGAGAACGCGGTCTTATACTCCTTAAAACCGACGCATAGATATGAGGACGCGGCAGTGAGTCCTTGACCTGGTGCAAACTCAAATTATATTGAGTTTATGATAGGAACACCATTATCATTTCGCCATGTAGACGCAGCTTCAAGATATTTGTGAATGCCATGGGCCTTCTCCGTTGAGGACACAAGTCTCAGGACGCAGCTTTCCACTTTTATGTGATTTCCAAGCGCGACCCCCAGAAGGGGTCCCTTTTGCTGTGAAGGGATGCAGCTTTGAATCACTCTGAGAGATGCGGCTGCGGTTCTCTTGGCTGGAATGAAAAGGGACGCCATTTTTGGATTCGCAAAGGGGACGCCAGTTCCTGGACGCGGCTCTCGGGCCTGCGTTTGGTGCAACTTCCCAGGCGTTACATGCAGCTTGTCATAAAGATTTCGTTGGATCTTTAATCGTCCAGTCGATGTTGACGATTGGGGACTCGTATCATCTGACGTTTCCCGACGCGGCAGTCCACGCGTCAGCCCTTCATTGGACTTAAGCATTAACGCCTTTAAATGCCAGACCGGCAATGGCGGTTGGAGACTTGCGTCTTCGATGCTTCCCAAAGCGACAGTCCACGTGTCGCCCCTTTATTGGGCTTTGGCATGCACGCGGGAATTAAAGCTGACGGTTCTGATTAGCGAACCATTAATCACAGGCTTCGTGGTTTGCCTATAAATAGGGCTCAGCTTCACCTTTTAGTAGTTCATTACTTAAACTGCTTTCTTTGAGAGCAAATGCTCTAAGAGATCTTGTCTTCTCCCTTCAAGGACTTCACCAGGGACTTGCCTCCATGGACGAAGACGACCCAGAGCTTTCATGCTTAGCTTTTCCGGAAGATTACCACTGTCAAGTGATTTCAATAACAAAAAGCGTCTCCTTGAACATCTTTTACGTCTGCACTTTGATGCAGAAAGTTCAACTTTTAATAGAGGCCTCTGCGGGTATGACTTCCTGGTTTTGCCATGAAATTTTCAGCCCAACTGAGTTTCAGTTTTGATATCTCTTAAAGAGACTCATCTTCTTGACCTTCTCCTGAAGTCTAACTGGTGCGCCCATCTTTTGAAAGTTGCACCGTTTAGAAAATTCTGACTTAAAATTTTCTGGACGCGAGTATGATGGACTTTTGCACCTGGACCATGGGCTTTACATACAGAGCTCGCGTCTGAGGCTATTGACTTAGATCAAAGGTTTCAGGACTGAATTTTGCAACCCCTGTTTATCAAACAGGGAGATAGCAATTTTCGCGTCTCGAACTTTAGACACGGGTGCAAAACTAGACTGCGCTCGAACTCTGTGTGTTGTCACAGTTTTGATCGCGTCTGTTTCTGTCGCCGCAGAAATTTGGTTCGCTGCGCGGGTCATTCCTGCGTTTGAAGATCTCAACAATAACTGTGTTTGTCACTTAGTTTTTCTGTTGAAGTATACTAAGCTTAAGATCTTCTAATTTTTGTTTGCTTCATGCAGGTAGGCTTAATCATCCTTTTTCATATTCGCTGGGCCTCTGGGAGAATATTTTGGCCAGCGAACTTGGTCGATGGTCGACCACTGGAGAAGAAGTCATGACTCCTGCCTTCAGGAGACGGGGACCGGACCCTCGCTAAGATCTCTTTGGATTCAATGCACCGGTCATGCTTCTTGGCATGGCATGGTCAGAGGGAGCATGGCGGCGGGGGTAGTGGTGGATATAGTGGTGGGTATGGTCCTCCTGCAGGTCACCGAAAGAGGGCATCCTCTGTGAGATCTCAAACCTCCTTTTATCCCAGAAGTGACATCGAGGAAAGCTCTATGCTCATTGGATGACTTCTGGTGGTAGAGATGTTCATCAACGAAGGATCATACTCCACTTCAGATGGTCAGGTGGAATCAGAAGATTCTGCTGCCTTTCTACATCAAGAAACACCATTGTTCTCGGTCAACCAGAGAATTCTTCGATGTTTACATCATGCATCGTGGTGCAACCAGCTTCCGATCGTCGCCGCAGTGTTCAATTCTACTTTGGCGCCTTCCCAAATATCTTGTACTTGGAATTGTGAGCAGCTTCAAGGAGTGAGTGCAACCCTTGAGAGAGAGAGGGACTTCTTTGTACTCCTTTATCTGTAACACTCAATCTTGTTGAATAAGAGAGCGTTTTGTATCACTTTCATATGTTGGATATAAATAAAAGCGACACATTTCTTTTTGTCTTCTTCTGTTGTCTTGAACTTCCTTTTTGTATTGAAAGTCAGACGAATAAAAGTAAAGAACCTTTGACCTGTCAAAATTATGATGATAATCTTAACGAGTCAAATTTTGTAGAGAGAGATCCTATTTCAGGAACTCAGCAATGTTGTCAGAGGTGTGATATTAACTTGACAAGGGATAGGATAATTTTTGTGGACCTGCCACTCTATAAAAGAAAGCGACAGGTGGAACTTGTACCCCCAGGGAAGATGAACCTTTATCAGAGGTTTAGGCTTAACTTGATTAAGATAGCTGGGGAGTTGATGAAAACACTGTTAACGGTGTAATGTTAACCTAACAATGTTTTTAGGTAGACTTGTTGTTCCGTTGAGGAGAATAACAAGTGCGACTAGATTCACGAGGGATCTAGGAAAATCTTTACCGTTAGAGGTGTGATATTAACTTAACGGGTTGAACGTAGTCTTGTCAGAAGTGTAGTATTAACTTGACAAGGGTGTGAGTCAGAGGTGTGATATTAACTTATCTCAGAAGCATTTCAGCTTTCATTTGGGAAAACTGAAAGTGTCACTGTCATAGGTGTGATGTTTAACTTGACAGTAAGGGTAATGCTAGAGGTGTAATTTTGAACTTGGCATTGGTCATCTCGACTTTAACAAGGAAGTCCGAGGGAAAGTCATGGCCTTAAGTGTATTGTTGAACTTAGCAATGACTTGGATGCTAGAGGTGTAGTATTAAACTTAGCATCGTTCAATTCAGCTTCGATTTGGAAGTCTGAAGGAAGACGACTGTCAGAGGTTTAATATTGAACTTGGCAGCAACTTGATTACTGTTAGAAGTGTGATGTTAACTTAAACAGTAATTTGTCAGAGGTGTGGTATTAACTTGACAGTAGTGGTCTTGCGATATGAGCAATTTGAGGGCCTGCCATTCTATTGATGAGAATTGACAAGTGAAGTTTGGAGTGCCAGAGCTATAGTATTAACTTGGCAAATTTGAAGTTTTGCTGCTCCATGTAGAGTTGACAAGTAAAGTTTGTACTCGACAAGGAGTATTGAAAATTTTCATTACCAGAGGTATAGTGTTAACGTAGCAATGACTGTATTTTGTAGACCTACCATTCTGTGTATGAGAATTGGTAAGGGATTTTGGAGGAGAGGGTGTAATTACATCCACTTAGGATTTTTAGCAAATCCTCAGCTATCAACAGATTTGAGGTGCCTTTACCAACTACCATTTAAGTTGGGCTAGCCATGCTATTCCCCTCAGCATGATGAGTTGTCGAAGACTTATGTTGGGCTTAAAAGCCAAGGAGGCGTCGGATGTTAATGAGGATGGGAACATTAGAACCCAGGGTTTTTAGCAAACCCTCAGCTGTCAACGGATTTGAGGTGCCTTTACCAACTACCGTTTGAGTTGGGCTAGCCATGCTATTCCCCTCAGCATGATGAGTTGTCGAAGACTTATATTGGGCTCAAAAGCAAACATTTCCTCTATCCTTAGCCATTGGAGGCGTCGGATGTTAATGAGGAAGCTCTTCTTGTTTTGATCAGAGGTGTACTTTCAACTTGATCGGTTGAGGGGTACTATTAAGGATAGTACTTCTTCAAGAATCTGCCATTGATCGGCATCATGAGTGTATCGCCATTTGAAGTTATGAGGCGATATGATCCATTTGAGTAGACTAACTCTACTACAAATGGTCCTTCCCATTTAGACTGAAATTTCCCTTTTGTCTTATGTGTCATTACCATAGGTCTTCTGACGGCTAAGACAAGATCGCCTTTCTTGAAAGTTCGCACTTTGACTTTCTTGTTGAAGGCTCTGGTAATCCGGGCTTGGTAAAGCTCGATTTGTTGTTGGGCCTGCAGACGTTTGCCATCTAAGGCTTCCAATTCTTGGAGTCGCTGTCTATGCTTCTCCTCATTTGTCATCTCTGCTGTCAGGGCGACGTGTAGAGATGGAATTTAGATCTCTAGTGGAAGCACTGCTTCACACCCGTGTACCAAAGAAAATGGTGTAGCTTTAGTTGGGGTTCGAACAGTTGTGCGATAAGCCCATAAGCATTCACCCAGCTTGTCGTCCCAGTCACGTTGACTTTTCGAGACGAATTTCTTGAGAAGCTTGCCAATGGTCTTGTTGAAAGCTTCTGCGTGACCATTAGCGGCGGGGTAGTATGCCGTTGAGGACACACTCTGGATTCTGAACTTGGCGCAGAACCTTTGGAAAGCCTTACTGATAAACTGGGGCCCATTGTCGTGGACGATTCGCCGAGGTACACCAAAACAGTAAATGACATGATGTTTGACGAATTTGATCGCGTCTGATGACTTTACCTCCTTCAAGGGAATGGCCTCAGCCCATTTGGAGAAGTAATCGGTTATGGCCAAAATAAACCGATGTCCTTTTGATGATGGAGGGCTAATGGGGCCAACTACATCCATCCCCCACATTTCAAATGGCCAGGTAGAGGTCGTAGAGTGAAGGTATCCTGGTGCTTGATGGATGAAATCGCCATGCACTTGGCAGGCGTGACATTTCTGGGCATAAGTGATGGCGTCGGCAATTATCTTGGGCCAATAGTATCCTAACCTTTGGAGTCGGTATGCAAGTTTTGGGCCAGGTTGATGGGCTCCACACATACCATCATGGGCTTCTTTCAATACCTCCTGTGCCTCTTTTGGCGAAAGGCAGCGGAGCAAGATCCCGTCATGCGATCGACGATACAATGTTTGCGTAACCGCATTATAGTAGAATTTGGGGGCTTTCCTTCGAATGGCAGCCGCTTCTTCGGTGTCCTCAGGCAGGATGCCATACAAGACATAATCAATATAAGGGAATCGCTAGTCTCTAGGCTCTGGACCGGTTGACGACTCAAGCGCTTCTTTGCCTTGACAATCTCCCGTTGGCTCTTGGTAGTCCGCAAGAACAATTCTCGGACAATACAGGTCATGGCTGTGGACAAATATCTTCTCCACTGTTCCAGCCGGTAGAGCTAAAGAGGCAGCGAGGGATGCCAGTGCATCTGCATGCGCATTTTGCTTGCGTGGTACATGGTCGATGTAGAAGTTTGTAAACTTCCCAGCCATGTGGACAGTTGCGTTGTAATAGGGTACTAGGTCTTCATGTCTGACTTCGTACTCCCCGCGAACCTGGCTAACGATGAGTTTGGAGTCACCATATGCCTCGAGATTTTTAACGCCAATCTCATCGACGAGTTGCATCCCAATCAAAAGAGCATTGTACTCCGCCACATTGTTGGAACACGGCTCGGTTAATGAGATAGCTCGAGGAATCACATAGTTCTATGGGGAGACGAGTACTACTCCTACTCCTGCCACTATGTGTCCTTTTGGGCTTGTTCTCGATGCACCATCAAAGAAAAGTTGCCACACCTGCCTTTCGAAGGATGTCTGGGTCTGGTAGGCTTCAGCGACCTCGTCTGGGAGATCCTCGTAAAGTTTGGCTGCCCTCGGATCTGGATGCTCAGCCAGGAAATCCGCCACCGCTTGACCCTTCACGGCTTTTTGTGGTAAAAAGTGCATTTCATATTGGGATAGCGATATGGCCCATTTTGCCAGCCGGCCGTTCAATGATGAAGGCTTTGTCATAAGTAACCTCAAGGGGTTGACTTTTGAGATGACGTTTATTGTTTGGCCTACCAAATAGTGTCACATTTTTTGAATAGCAAACACCAATGCCAAACACTCTTTCTCGATCGGGTTATACCGTGTTCGGCTCCGATCGTTGTTCTACTCAAATAGTAGATTGCTTGCTCTCGTCCTTGATCATCATTTTGAGCTAGTAGAGCTCCTAAAGAATGATCCATCGCTCGGACGTATATCAGGAAAGGTTTTCCAGACACCGAAGCTGCAAGGACTGGCGGTTGTGTGAGGTACTGTTTAATTTCCTCAAATGCTTGTTGGCAAACGCTGTCCCAAATGAACGAAACACCTTTCTTCATTAATTTGGAAAAGGGTTGGCATCTTCCGAAGAGATTTGAGATAAACCTTCGGATGTACGCCAATCGTCCTTGCAATCCCCTGAGCTCCTTGAGGTTTCTCGGAGATTGCATCTCCCGGATAGCGCGAACCTTTTCTGGGTCCACATGAATCCCCGTAGAGGTTACTACAAACCCTAGGAATTTTTCACTGGCCACCCCCAGGAAGGACTTGGTGGGGTTCATCTTCAATTGATGGGCCCGGATGATGTCAAAGACGACCTTTAGATCAGTTATATGATCCCCTTTAGCACGGCTTTTCACCGCGATGTCGTCCACATAGCATTCCACCGTTTTGCGCATGTGCTCGTAGAAAATGGCATTCATGGCCCTTTGATATGCCGCCCCCGCATTCTTTAGTCCGAAGGGCATGGTGGTGTAGCAGTATACCCCCAGTGGTGTCCTGAAAGAGGTATGTTTCTCGTCGTCAGGATACATTTTAATTTGATTATATCCTGAGAATCCATCCATGAAGGACATTCGCTCGAATCCACATGTGTTGTCAATCATAACATCTGTGATTGGCAGTGGGAATTCGTCTTTGGGACAAGCCTCATTTAGATCACGAAAATCAATGCAGATCCGGATCTTTCCATTCTTTTTAGCAACGGGGACGATGTTGGCCACCCAGTCGGGATGTTGTTCTTCCCTAATGAAGCCAGAGTCTATAAGCTTTCTGACTTCTGATTGAATTGCTTCCATTACTTCTGGACGGAACCGGCGCTGTTGTTGTTTGACAGGCTTTATGTCCGTATTAATGTTGAGGCGATGCATAGCCACTTGCGGATCAAGTCCAGACATATCCTCGTAATTCCAGGCGAAGACATCTATGTATTCCTGCACAAGAGATATTAAACACTTTTTCTCCGAAGGTGATAGGCCTTCGCTTATGAAGATGGGCTTAGGATTAGCCTCATCTCCTAGATTGATCTGGACAACCTTATCTTCTGTAGTTGGCTCGCGTTGTTCAAAGCGAGTGTCCCAAAGATTGTTTAGGTGTTTGATCCAAGGATCTGTATCGGATTGGATCATTTCTTCATCTCTGTCTTCCAGATGGCCTGTTAAAACCATGTTCACTGAAAGTTCTCTGAAGATGTTGCCGACACTAACATCGCACTCCCATGATGACGTGCCTGATGAGTAATCATGATATAATGACTCTTCAGAGTCAGAGTTTGATGGAGCCAGAGTTGATATATAGCCTAACCCCCTGCGAGTCCGATGATAATAATCAGGGGTATTCCCTTTCGGCACAAAAGATCGAAGTAGCGTTCTCCTTCCTTTGCCGAAGTTCAACCCTGGTCCGCTTGTCAGATCATATCCCATGTTTTTCATCATTCTGAGTGCTTTTGGCTCATAATGACCGAACTGAGGGGATTCCTGCTCGCCTTCTGATTCTTCTTGGGTCTTTGGTTCGGATTCAATTCGTCCGAAGAGAATGGGTCTTTGGCCTTTCCTTCTCGCTGGAACCATGAATATTGATTCTTGCGCATCGCTGACATTTCGACATGTTTCGAAGGACGATTTCACCGGTACATGCAATGATGTCAAAGCATCCATTGCCGATCAGAGATCGTCATCCACGTCGGTACTAGTGTCTGACGGCACTGAATCAAAAGCAAACACAGAAAAAATACGCCAGATCTAAGTCTTCATTAATATACCATCCGCCTACATCATCGGAGGTATTATCAACATCGGGCTTATTAATGCCCGTTACAGGTGGGTCTAGTTCCCAAATGCATTCTTCTTTTTCCGGTTCGGTGTCGGCTTCATTACCAGAGTCGGGCTCCTCTGGTTGCGGGATTTCATCTGTTTTCACAGATTCCTGATATAGAAGAGAATCGGTGAAATAATTCTCAACTCCCTTGAACGGATGCCTTTCGGCAATCAACGTTCGCACTTTTTCACTCCCGTCAATGTATTTCATGACTTGGTGGAGAGTAGAGGGAACGATAGAATTGCGATGAATCCACGATCGTTCCAACAGCAAGTTGTAGGAGGTGTCAGCATCTATCACGTAGCATGTCACCTCCGACCTTAGGTCCCCAATCTGGCATCTGAGCTTAACCTTCCCTATTGGACGGGTACTATTGGCATTGAACCCATAAATAGTAGTCTGAGTGGCGCTCAAACGGTGAGTAGGAATCCCGAGATGTTGCATGACTCGGCGTGGCATAATGCTCAACGCGGACCCGGGATTTACCTGAATGCGGTTCACCTCAGATGATCTAATATACCCTGCGAAGTAAGGGGTCGATCATGTTTCCCTTTGACTTGCATATCATCTGCCGTGAAGGTGATGCAGGGAATATTTTGGGAGGCGTGGAGGCAATCCTCTACATCTTCCTCCTTTGGCCTGATCGGCACCTGGGTCATGAAGACCTCAGCATTAGCCAGAACTTCTTGTAGAGCTTCTCTGGTCGACTTTGATAGCCTAAGAAGCTCATAAAGAGTAATCCGGGCCGGGATGTTGGCCAGTTGAGTCAGGACATCAAAGCGGTAAGGTGCTGTGGATTCTTCCACGATGTCTTTTGAAAGAACTCTGGAAAACTGAAGCTCTTTCTGTTTCTCCACAGGTTGCCTTGTGGAGGGCTTGGCTGACTCTGCAGCGGGTCTTGGAGGGACTACCGCCCATTTCGTCATACTTTTTCAAATATGAATGCCCTGAACGGGTTTCTACCACAAGTTGACTGGGTTTCTGTGGCCAGAACTATTGTCTCCTCTTCTGAATCGGTCAACGAAGGAACATCATGAAAATCACCTAGAGGGGGGGTGAATATGTGATAATGCTAATCAATGACAAATTAAAAATAAGATGTATCAATCACCACACAAGATTCACAAGATGAATGAAAGCAAGTAATAAGTGCTAGAAAAGTAATGTAAAGGAGTGCAAGATTGTAAACCAATCGCAAACACAAGGATATGTTATCGAGGTTCGAGCACCCAGCTCTACTCCCCGCCTTCCCCAGAAGGATTCTAGATACTTCCACTATCACAAAGAAATCACAATTACACCGGAGTACCCAACTCCACAATCTCAATTACAAGCAATTTCTGAGTAGTCAAAAGACCACAAACTCTCTCTTTCAAATGTCTCTTCCCTTACAAAAGGTCCTTAGAGAACAATGAGTAGGAATGAAGCTCTTGTTGTAAGTGAAGAAAGAAAATTAAATCAGAGAGTATTTTAAAACACTTCAGAAAATGAGAGAGAATTTCAGCACAAAACCAAGAAACAAAGCTCCTTTGAATGCCTTAAACTTTTGAATTTTTCTTGCAAAATTGTTGTAACCAATCTCTCCCAAAACACCCCTATTTATAGGAGAGGGCTAGGGTTTAGGGATAATACAAACTTAAGGTTAATTAAGTCATATTAGATTTGAAATATATCCCTAAATAAAATTTTAAACACAAGAAGACAAAATAAAACAGCTCATTAAAAACTGCCCGTTACTGTTCAACGGATAGTTCGGTCGACTGGCCGGTCGACCGTACGTCCAAAATTATGACCGTTGCAGGCCAGCGGTCGACCGCCCGGTCGACCCAATCTATCCGAGAGCAGACTAAGTTACAGTCGGAACGTGCACACTGATACATGTACACCCAGAACTACAGTCGACTGGGCCGGTCGACCGGCCAAACCTGACATAGGTCCGGTCGACTGTCCGGTCGACTGGCTCAGGTCAAAACCAGGTTTTAGACAGAAAAATTAAAAGGGATTTTGATTTTGACAAAAATACTTTTGAACAGGGATTACCATAAAACATAAATATATATCTGTAGGCAAAATCTTGTATCCAAAATATTTTTGTATAAATTATAAGAAATTATTTTGGATTAAGTGTGTGCGCAAAAACGTGTGTGATAGAGCTTCAAACCTATCCACTATTCTTTAACAAACTATAAAACTAAAAACAAAATAATTAAAGACTTCTTGAGCAATCTTCAAGTCTTTGAGCCATGCTATCCTTGCTAGAGCCTTCTTCTTTTATGATCCTTCCTTGATGTGCAATATGCCTTCATAGCTTTATGAACCTAGAAGTTTTGCAATAGCAAGCAATGCCCTCCAAACATGGTACTTATCCTGAAACTTATCTTAAGCAAATTCATTAGTACCAAATAGCTCTTATTTGGTTTATCATCATCAAAACACAAAACAATTGGAGAGTGTAACCTCTTGGGCCAACAATCTCCCCCTTTTTGATGATGACAAAACAAATAGGCTATAAACAAAAATATAGGGGAGGAGAAAACTCCCCCTCAAATTATGCTATATGAAAAACACAAGAATTTATTGAAAACAACAAAACAAACAAAAAAATGCTCTTGATACTAATTGAAACCAATTGAAATAATACCAATAAAACACAAGAATTCACAACAAAATTCATAAAAACACAAACAAATAAATTCATATAGAACCAAGACCAAATGAACTTATTTTTGTCCATGTAAACTTATTCTCCCCCTTTTTGTCATACATCAAAAAGGGTTATGAAAAACATGTCTATTCAATAACACAAACATTAAGTTCTCCACAAATAAACGAGAATCTAGCAAGATCAAGTGGTTTAGTGAAAATATCGGCTAGTTGTAAATCCATAGAAACATAATCAATATCTATATCTCCTTTCTCAAAATGATCTCTAAGAAAGTGATATCTAATCTCAATGTGCTTGGTCTTACTATGTTGATTTGCATTCTTAGTTATGTGTATAGTACTAGTATTATCACAAAATATTTTTATATGATCAAAATGCAAATCAAAATCAAGGAGAGTATGTTTCATCCAAAGGACTTGTGCACAACAAGCCCCGCGGCAACATACTCCGCCTCAGCGGTTGAGAGTGCTACGGAATTTTGTTTCCTAGAGGACCATGAAACAAGACAATTACTAAGAAATTGACATGTCCCACTAGTACTCTTTCTATCTACTCTACAACCCGCATAGTCGGCATCCGAATAACTCGTCATTGAGAAATCTCCGATTTTCGGATACCAAAGACCCATCCCAATAGTGCCCTTAATATAACGAATAATGCGTTTTACCGCAATAAGATGGGACTCTTTAGGACACGATTGAAATCTAGCACAAAGACACACACTAACATGATATCCGGCCTACTTGCCGTTAAATATAAAAGACTTCCTATCATGCTTCTATACAATTTAATATCATCATTTTTACCTTGGTCATCTTTATCAAGCTTGGTTGTAGTTGCCATGGGAGTGTTGCAAGTCTTTGAGCCTTCAAGTCCAAACTTCTTTACGAGTTCCTTTGCGTACTTGGCTTGACTTATGAACGTCCCGTTTTGCAATTGCTTGATTTGGAGTCCAAGGAAGAAATTGAGCTCACCCATTGAAGATATTTCAAATTCAAGTTGCATGACTTTTTCAAAATCCTTGCATAAAAGCTCATTAGTAGAACCAAAAATTATATCATCTACATAAATTTGCACAATTAATATATCATTATCAACATGCTTAGTAAATAGAGTTGTGTCTACTTTGCCTTTAACAAAATCATTTGAAATTAGAAAACTAGAAAGCCTTTCATACCAAGCTCTAGGAGCTTGTTTCAATCCATATAAAGCTTTATCAAGTTTGAAAACAAAATCGGGATGAACATGATCAACAAAATCGGGAGGTTGAGAAACATAAACTTCTTCATTAATAAAACCATTCAAAAATGCACTTTTCACATCCATTTGAAAAAGTTTAAAATTTTTGAAAGATGCAAAAGCTAGTGTCATCCGTATGGATTCAAGCCGTGCTACGGGTGCAAAGGTCTCCTCAAAGTCAATTCCTTCAACTTGAGTATAACCTTGGGCCACTAACCTAGCTTTATTCCTTATGACATTTCCGGACTCATCCATCTTGTTTTTAAAGATCCACTTAGTACCAATTATTGGTCTATCGTGGGGTTTAGGAACAAGGTGCCAAACTTGGTTGCGCTCAAATTGATTGAGTTCCTCTTGCATGGCAAGCAACCATATGGGTCCGTCTCGGCTTCGAGAATGCCTTTGGGTTCAAAATGAGAAATGAAAGCAAAGTTACCACATAGGTTATGGAGTTTGGAGCGCGTTGTGACTCCTTTAGATGCATCACCCAAGATGAGCTCCTTAGGATGATTTGTAGCGTATCTCCAAGCTTTAGGAAGCGGTTGAGAGCTTTCCTCTTTATCCTCTTGAACATCACCAATAGATTCTTGCTTTTCTTCTTGAGCGGGTGAGTCCTTCAAGGATAGTCTCTCCATGTCTTCACCTAATGGTTCAATCTCTACAACATTCTCAACAACCACATTGATTCTTCAAACTTAACATGCATGGTTTCTTCAATAGTAAGTGAAGATCTATTAAAAACTCTAAATGCTTTGCTAGTAGAAGAATATCCAACAAAGATAGCTTCATAAGCCTTAGCATCAAATTTACCCAAATTCTCTTTAGTATTTAAAACAAAACACTTGCATCCAAAAACTTTAAAATATGCAACATTAGGTTTTCTAGAATGATACATTTCAAAAGATGTTTTGGAAGAATTCTTACACACATAAATACGATTTGAAATATAGCATGCGGTGTTTACGGCCTCGGCCCATAAATATTGAGGGAGGTCATATTCACTTATCATTGTCCTAGCCATCTCTTGAAGTGTTTTATTTTTCCTTTCTACTACTCCATTTTGTTGTGGAGTCCTAGGACAAGACATTTCATGCTTGATTCCCTTTTCATCACAATAAGTCATGAAGAGTTGTTAACAAACTCACCACCTCTATCACTCCTTATTCTCAAAATCGAAAAACCTTTTTCTTTTTCAACCCTTTTTCGAAAGATTTTGAAATATGAAATGTTTGATCTTTACTTTGCAAGAAGAAAACCCAAGTGAAACGGGAAAATCATCAACTAAAACAAATGCAAATCTACTACCATTTAAACTTTTAGTTTGTGTAGGTCCAAAAAGATCCATATGAATTAGTTCTAAGGGCCTAGTAGTCATGATATCCTTAATTGGTTTGAAGGAAGACTTGGTTTGTTTCCCAAGTTGGCACGCACCACAAATGCGGTCTTTCTCAAACTTCAAGCAAGATATACTCTTTACTAAATCCTTAGAATTAATTCTAGTAAGATGGTCAAAAGATGCATGTCCTAATCTTCTATGCCAAAGCCAAGAATTTTCATCAAAAGCATTCAAGTATTTAGTAGAACAATCTAAATTAAGCATGTCAATAATGTAAACATTATTATCACGAAAACCGGTAAGAATACAAACATCGGATTTAACATCAAAAATCTTGCAAGAAGAATCATCAAAAACAACTTTAAGTCCACGGTCACAAAGTTGACTAATGCTAAGCAAATTATGTTTCAAACCATCTACTAAAACAACATTCTCTATAATAGGAGATGAACCAATTTGAATGTTACCTATACCGATGATAGTTCCTTTGGAGTCATCCCCGAAGGTGACGGAGCCACCTTCCATGTACCTTGATAGGGTTGTAAAGTTGTTGATATCCCACGTCATATGTCTTGAACAACCACTATCAAGGTACCACCGCTCCCTACGTCTTGGAGCCTTGGTGTGTACCTACATCAAATAATTTAGGACTTAATTTTGGTACCCATATTTTCTTGGGTCCTAGGGGGTTAGTTTCATTAACCCAAATAAGATTATTTGATCTATTAACTTGATCATAACAAAATTTAGCTAAATGTCCATTCTTACCACAATATGTGCATCTATATACTCTACCATATTTGAAAGCATAATGAGTGTGTGATTTGTGAGCATGAGAGTTGTGAGCATGAAAAGATTTAGCATGTGTAGTGTGAGCATGAGTAGACTTAACATGTGAGGTGTGCTTTTTAGAAAACATGTTCTCAAGTTTCTTTGTGTTAAAAGCACAATCATTTAAAACTTTTTCAAAATCATTTATTTTAGATTTAAAAGAAGAAATTTCTTTTTCATCAACAATAGGAGATTTTCCCTTACAAGAAACCTTGTAGGCATTAAACTCATTTTGAAGAGAAATAAGATTAGAAGAAATATCATCTTTTTCTTTAGAAACCATAACAAGTTGATTTTTAAGAAAAGCAACTTCTTTTTGTAATTTAAAGCATTCAAGTTTCTTATTATCATAAGTTTCGAAAAGTTCAACAAAAGCATGTACAAGAACTTCCTTACTTAATTCATCATCTTCATCATCATGAGATTGAGGGGTTACCTTAGGAGTGTTTGCCATGAAGCACATGTTCGCTATATCCACCTCTTCTTCGGACTCGCTTTCCGAATCCCACGTTGCCTTGTATGCTTTCTTTTCCTCCGGCTTCTTTGGCTTGAAAGAGGAAGTCATCTTCTTCTTGAACTCCGGGCAATCCGCCATGATATGTCCGGGTTTGCGGCAATTGTAGCAAATGATCCTTCTTTCCTCTTTGCCTTCAAATTTTCTCCGGAAGTTGAGCTTGTTCTTCCGGTACAACCTCTTGACATTCCGCACAAGTAGAGTTAGCTCCTCATCTTCTTCTTCGTCTTCTTCATCGTCATCATTGGTGGATGAAGTCTTGAAGGTTATGGATTTCTTCTTTGAAGTAGTGGCCTCTTCTCTTGCCTTCTTCTCCATCTCATGGGTCTTTAGGTTCCCAATGAGACTAATGAGGTCCATCTCGTCCTTGTCGTTCAATTCTTTTAGGTGGTGGCCTTTATCTCCCATGAAGACGGAAGAGCCCGAATCACTTTCCGCACCTTTTGATCGTTGGAGATGTCATCACCTAAGGAAGAAAGACCATTAGTAATTTTAGTAAATCTTGTAATCATACTATCAATAGACTCATCATCAATCATTTTAAATGACTCATATTGGGACCTCAAGAGATCTATCTTAGCTCTCTTGACTTGTGAAGTCCCTTCGTGTGTGACCAATAAGTGTTGCCAAATCTCATAGGCGGATTGGCAATGAATTACCCGTGTAAGGTCATCCTTATTCAAGGCGGTTAATAGGGAGTCTTGGGCCTTGGAGTTAGCCTCGTATTCTCTAAAGTTGAAGTCGGTCCAAGTGCTCTCATCACCATTGGGTGCTACATAGGGTTTGGTCAAGGACTTGGCCACTAAGCTACCCAAAGATTGCAAAATATAGTCATCCTAACCTTCCAAATAGGGAAATTAAGTCCATCAAATTAGGAGGGGTTTTAATGTTATCGGCCATGTTTACTAGTGTATGAATGTATGAATGAAAATGTTGATTAGCAAATTTTAAGGATCTCTCTATGGATGTTAAGCCAAACCTAGAGTCCAAGCTCTGATACCAATTGAAAATCACCTAGAGGGGGGTGAATAGGTGATAATGCTAATCAATGGACAATTAAAAATAAGATGTAACAATCACCACACAAGATTCACAAGATGAATGAAAGCAAGTAATAAGTGCTAGAAAAGTAATGTAAAGGAGTGCAAGAATGTAAACCAATCGCAAACACAAGGATATGTTATCGAGGTTCGAGCACCCAGCTCTACTCCCCGCCTTCCCCAGAAGGATTCTAGCTACTTCCACTATCACAAAGAAATCACAATTACACCGGAGTACCCAACTCCACAATCTCAATTACAAGCAATTTCTGAGTAGTCAAAAGACCACAAACTCTCTCTTTCAATGTCTCTTCCCTTACAAAAGGTCCTTAGAGAACAATGAGTAGGAATGAAGCTCTTGTTGTAAGTGAAGAAAGAAAATTAAATCAGAGAGTATTTTAAAAACACTTCAGAAAATGAGAGAGAATTTCAGCACAAAAAAGAAACAAAGCTCCTTTGAATGCCTTAAACTTTTGAATTTTTCTTGCAAAAATTGTTGTAACCAATCTCTCCCCAAACACCCCTATTTATAGGAGAGGGCTAGGGTTTAGGGATAATACAAACTTAAGGTTAATTAAGTCATATTAGATTTGAAATATATCCCTAAATCAAATTTTAAACACAAGAAGACAAAATAAAATAGCTCATTAAAAACTGCCCGTTACTGTTCAACGGATAGTTCGGTCGATTGGCCGGTCGACCGTACGTCCAAAATTATGACCGTTGCATGCCAGCGGTCGACCGCCCGGTCGACCCAATCTATCCGAGAGCAGACTGAGTTACAGTCGGTCGACCATGCGGTCGACCGCAAAAACGTGCACACTGATACATGTACACCCAGAACTACAGTCGACTGGGCCGGTCGACCGGCCAAACCTGACATAGGTTCGGTCGACTGTCCGGTCGACTGGCTCAGGTCAAAACCAGGTTTTAGACAGAAAAATTAAAAGGGATTTTGATTTTGACAAAAATACTTTTGAACAGGGATTACCATAAAACATAAATATATATCTGTAGGCAAAATCTTGTATCCAAAATATTTTTGTATAAATTATAAGAAATTATTTTGGATTAAGTGTGTGCGCAAAAACGTGTGTGATAGAGCTTCAAACCTATCCACTATTCTTTAACAAACTATAAAACTAAAAACAAAATAATTAAAGACTCTTGAGCAATCTTCAAGTCTTTGAGCCATGCTATCCTTGCTAGAGCCTTCTTCTTCTATGATCCTTCCTTGATGTGCAATATGCCTTCATAGCTTTATGAACCTAGAAGTTGTTGCAATAGCAAGCAATGCCCTCCAAACATGGTACTTATCCTGAAAATTATCTTAAGCAAATTCATTAGTACCAAATAGCTCTTATTGGTTTGTCATCATCAAAACACAAAACAATTGGAGAGTGTAACCTCTTGGGCCAACACATCAGTCTCCGCTTCTCGAGAAGAGGCGCATACCACATTACAAGACGAAGGTTTAGCTTTGCCTTTGGACTTCCTGCTAGTCACAGTGGTCCATTGCTGGCCATCCACAAGGTCAGGATGAACCCACATGATTCCTCCTTGGGTGTGGAAACGGGTACCAGCCCTTCTCCTTGGGTCTGTGTTGACCATTCTCAACTCTCCTCTTGGGATAGTGTAACGCCACGATCCTGCGGGTACGGAGACGTTACTGTAACGTGTATACGTAGGTCAGAAATACCCTCACGTATATACGCTAAGCATCAGTACAGGCAAGAATCAGAGTACGGAAGCAAGTGATGCATTATACATTACAACACATGAGTACAATTACAAAGTTATCACCAGAGGTTATAAATATTATAAGAATATTACATCACAGATAGGCGCAAATGCGAGAATACAAGGAGAAGTACACGTATGAACAGTAAAAAAAGGGCGCTCACGGGATAACTGGAGAAGCCGCGAGCCAACAAGGGGAGTAAGGATGGAACTGGAGCTACAGCTGATCTGTCTGCTCCACAGAAGTAAATTTGGTCCTCAGCAAGAAGGTCCCCTTCGGTCCAAGCTCCAGGACCTGGACATGAGGATCCAGAGGAGTCAGAACTCCCCAGCGAGTGGTGAAGTGAATACCAGATGGCGTGCAAAAATGAGCACATGTGTATCGATAAATCCAAGGCATCAACATGCATAAAAAATCGTGTTTGTGAGTACATGCAACAGGAACAAGAAGGATATAGCAGGTGACATCCAGTAGAGAATACGCATGATATAACAAGATAAGAACAGATAAAGAGGCGAGAAGTAAAGTAGATAGGGTAACACCAAATATAACATAAAACCGATAAGGCCGAATAAAATCGATTACGAGCAAAACTGATCATACAGGCTTAGGTCACGGCTCCATGAGATTAGTACCTCGAAGGAATAATCCAAACAAGGAAACCCTCATCTATATACCTTTATCCCATGTTACCGGAATCCAGGCGCCTACAACCCTAGTTACAAAGGAACACAACAAATTGCATATTAATATCTTATTATAATTGGGGCCGTCTAAGTTGTAGGCTTCAGTATGCGTCCCATTCCCCATACTTTCACTTATAACTTATAGAGCAAGTTATCTGGAAACTGATGAAGTTTGACGACCATGTTTAGAATGGGCCCCGTACATGCCCGGGACAACGGTCCAGGAGTACCCGGTGCTGAGCCGGAACGTACCGCTAGGTACCGGGACTTATGAACACCCGAACAACAATAGAGTATCGCAGATCCCATAGAAATAGGCCTAGGGCGTGTGCATACTCGGCAGGAATAATCAGGAGTAGGGGTGCCAGCACACCCCACGGAATCCCTGGTGGCCGCCAGGTGATCCCTCAAGTATGTGGCCACGCGTGACTCGATAAGACCACCATAAACATGACTATTCTGGACTCATCAGTTTCCCCCGAACCGGGTGCAAGTTGTTTTATTGTAATTTATCATGTAAGTATCACTTTTATGGGAAGAACAGGAGCAGGACATGATCAGGAATTCAGGAGTACATGTATAACAGGAGTACAGGTCACTGTATATAATACAGGATAACAGGTCACTGTACATAATACAGGATAACAAGGCAGGATTCCCGTAAATGTGATAATCACAAGTCAAGTATTAATATAACAGGAGGTAGGTGATAAGTTGTAACATGTCAGGTGTTAGGTGATAACACACGATTGTTAAGTGATACAGACAGGTATTAGGCATGAGCAGGTAGATGGCATGTGTCAAGTAATAGTATTTCAAGTGTTTAGCATAACAAGTATGTATATGGCAAGCTAGAGAGTCATATCTGAGCATAATCAAGTGGAGCTGAGCAAGCTGGAGGCACAGGCGGCGAACAGAGTTTAGACACTAATACGCTTGGCGAGGTTTCTGGGACGACTCAGCTAAAGTGCTAGTAGAAAATCCGGTAGCATCTCGCCTAGACGAATTTAGTGAATAAAGCGCTGAGCGCTAAGTATGCTCACCAGATGGAGCTGAGAAACCTGACGGTCTTAAATCACTTCTCTTTCGAGATAGTGAGAGACCGGAGGCTGAATGGCCAGGAGGCCAAGAACGTTCGGGGTTTAAGCGCACTCTCGGTGGCTACTGGCCATCCCAGGAGTGGGTAGAAACCCGGAGTTGGTACCGAGTGCCCGCACGAGTTGTTCTATCCTATTACAAGCATTACAGTATATCAGTCCGGTTCAAATCAAGACATGTCCACAGAATACAACACACACACCCATACAACCACACCGTACCGATACTAAATACAACATAATACCAATTTTAATACAAGTCCATTTTCTTGGCGAGGAAAGTCACTCGCCTAAAATGCCACTTTTGAAGCTTTGCGCGTCCGAATTCCTGGGAGAGAAAAACACCAAGCGAGCAAAGGAAAGGGGGGCTTGGCCCTTGGGTGGCCGCCGGCCCTAGGGGTAGTGCGCTGATCGGGGCGAAACTAGCACTCAAAAATGTGTTTTATATAAAATCAATGAAAAGCTCGAATGTGCTAATGTACCCTCGATACTTCTGTTATAGCATTGGCTCAACGGGTCGAATCCACAGGGAAGGGAGGCGATAGAAGCATTAACAGTTTCTATTCACGTTGTATGTTAATAATTCTTCTTTGTTAAAAGAATGATAAAGAATGAAAAAGAAAAGAAAAGGAAATCCAGAATGTGGTAGGTGAGGAGAGGATGAAAACATCGATGTAAAAACCAAATAGAAAAGTGAGTTGGAAAACAAATTAGAAAAGAAGATGAAACAAAGATGAACTAAGAAGGCGATGAAAACATCGATAGAAAAATAAGAAAAGAAGCTTGAAAATAGTTTCTAAAAGAAGAGAAAAGAAAACTCATGGCTACTAACTACTAAATGCTCCACTAACCATGCTAACCTCTTCATGATAGTTGCCTCACATTTTGATCCTCGGCCATCACAATCCTTGGCTTCAAGAGACGATACAAAGCATGGCTCATGGATGGTTCATCACAATCAAAACATGCATCAAGATCAAGCTAATACAAGCATCAACTCATCAACATTAAAAGAAAGCATGAAATAAAGAGAGTTAGCTTGGTTAGCAAGTTAGCAAGTTAGATGTTAGAATCCATCATCTTTGGCCATCAATGGCTCTTGCAAGAACAAGGCCTTGTAGAGGCTACCCGATTCATGTGGATTATCAAGTAAGTGGTTAGATGGTTAGTGGTTAGTAGTTAGATTGCCATGAGAAGAAAAGTTAGCACGAAATCATGTAGAAGATGAAGGAGATTACATTGGAAGAGAAACGAGGCATCTTTACATAGACTGTCACTATCTATTACATCAATCCCTCTCTATCTCTCTCTCTCTATGAATCACTCAGCCCTACTATAATGATCTAAAGACAAAAGAAAATGCAAGAGAAGAGAAATGAAAAGCACCTACACTACATTAAATCTCTCCTAAAATCTGCACCTACTCCTAAAAACGAAGACTCCTTGCGCTCTGGGCAATTGCAGGGGTATTTATAGGCCTCAGATGCTTCCAGAAGACGAGACGGGGCCACGCGTCGAAAATCGACGCGTGGCTCCACTCCTTTGCCGCGTTTTCGCGGCAATACCAGGGAGGTGGGTCCCTGGATTTCGTCAGGGTCTCCCTCTGGCTTCGAGAATGTTCAGGGTATATTCTGTTTCTGGTAATTTCGCCCGAATATTCGTCTGACATGCGCAGGAGTCTAGGTTCAATGAATCTTCTAGATAATCCTTTGCTTGGCCTCAAAGTAATGCGGGATTAATTACCATAAAAGAGGTTTAATTAGGCTCTTATTCCATCTTTGCCCTTGAACTTTGGATCTACCTGCAATAAAGACCAAAACACGGTTTAGACTGACAATTTATTCATAAATCGGTGAGAGAATGCGATATAATAATGAAGAATTGTAGACTAATCACACCCCCACACTTATTCTTTTGCTCGTCCCGAGCAAAACAAGAAAAGAAAAACTATACTACAAGAGTTATTACACCACTTTCGCAGGTGACGCGATTGCACTGAGCATGTGCAACAAACCGTTAAACCTCTAGGTTACCCCTAGAGGAGGAGTGTTGTCTCCTGAGGGTTTTCAGCGGATTGCACCCACAAAATCCATAAAGAAAGAAGACAAATGTTAGTATTTTGAAAACACATTTTGAAAGAGAGACAAGTTTATGAAATATTTTTGCAAAAAATATAAGTGATCTAAGGTCATAAGTTCACCAAAAATCATTCTTCCTTAAACTTAGTCTCTATGCAAGATCTTGTCTTCTATTAAGGTAAGATTTCAAAATTGGTTTGAATATTTTATCTTTCATAAAATCTAGATAATATGCACTTTGTGATAATGAAGATTTCTGGGATTTCAACTCTAACCATCAAGCCATTTATTTATATATATTTATTTTCTTTTTGTTTTTCTTCTTTTTTTTCTCTTTTTTTTTCTTCCCTTAGTTTAGGCTTTCTAGTTCACCCATGTAGCGAGCCTATAACCAATGACTCCCAAACCAGACGGTCCTAGGGCACCAGATGAGAAAACATCCCTCGGGTTTAAGGACTCAAGTAAACAAGGCCACAAAACTAAACGGGATTATTTGCTTCTTTTGACCACCGTTAGGCGTGAATAATCATGCTTCTTGAGGCACAATTATCCAGCTTAATAAGTGATGTTTTATTTATATATTTTTTTCTTTTTATTTATTTTTTCCTTTATGGCATTTTAGGTCTTTGTTTCCATCCCAAAAATATGTAAGTGTGAAGTGTATATTATCTAAGACAAAAATTCAAGATAAAATTATCTCTCCAATTTATCTTACTTAGCCTATAATTTTAAACAAGATCCATTATTTCAACTAGGTTTAAGATGTCATAATTAAGGCTTCCTTAATTTCTAAGATCATCTTAATTTTCTTAAAAATAGATCAAAACTTTGTCTCTTATTTCAAAAAGTTTTTAAGAAAGAGAAAATTCCTATACAAAAGAAAAGATTTCTAAAAATATCCTAAAAGAAGTGTAAAAGAAAGAAAATCTAAAAACTCTAAGTTAGTAAACCCTCCCCCACACTTATCTCATGCATTGTCCACAATGCATCGTGATATATGTATGCATGAAACAAATAGAGAGGGAAGGAAAAAATTACCTCAAGGTGGTGGTTCTGGTGGCGGTCTGATTGGTCCACGAAAGGCGGCCCAATCATTCTTGCGTGGAGTCCGGAGGAACCCACCAGAGACTTCCATGATACAACCCATAGAAAGATGTATATGTGTATGATTTTTATTAAAAATTTTACCCCATCTAATTTTCAAATTTTCAAAATAATTTCGGAGTCAAATTTTTCAAAACCCTTGTCCCAGAATGGAATGATTGATTTGGACTTAGGAAATATAGGAACTAATATCGACTCAGAAAAATGACTCAAGTCAAGTAAAGGTTCGGGAGTCAAGATCGGTTCAGGAAGTGGGTCCAAATCAAGAAGATGAAGCTCAAGTCCACAATTATTTTCCCATGATGGAATGTGACTTTCTATGAGTGGTGATTCAAGTTCAGGAATGACAGGGATGGGAATCAAAACTAACTCTAAAATGTTACACAAATTGGGTAATATAACAGGATTCAATAATGATTTAGGATTTGAACTGGATCACAAATTTGAAGATCAAAGTCACATTCCTCATTGAGTTCAATTCCACAAAATTGAGAACTTGCCAATTTATCAATGGGACTTTCAAAAGTATGAAATTGGTCAAGTTCAATATGATCATCATAAATGATTGGTGATTCAATTTCACAATGAACTGGCACTAGATCCAATACTGACTCGGGAAAAGGATTGAAATCAGGTGAAGACACCGGAGTCATAATTGAATCAGGAAGTAGAATTGAATCACTAATTTGAGGTTCATGATCATATTCATGCTCAAGTTCAATTTCAAGAAATGGATAATTTGCCAAAATGTCAATGGGATCTTTAACATTTGAAGTTTGGACAAGTTCAGATGGGTGTGCTGAAATTGAATCTTGATGTTCAAAATGGCAAGAGTCCTGGGTCATATCAATAGCTGAATTGGTCAAAGGTTGATAAGGTAGAGTTTCCTCATTCCTATAAATGCTAACCAATTGACTTAATTATGTTTCCATCCTATTGACAGACTCGGCATGTGATTTTTGATATTTTAACAAAGACTCCTGCAAGATGTCTATACTCGTATCTAGATATGATGTATCTCCAAGTGGTTGCTCTAGAATGGGAGTATAAGAATCTTGGTTTTGAAAATTTAGTGATGAATGTGAGTCAAAAATGTTTTGAGATTGAAACTTGGACTCACACAAGAGTTCTTTACTCGTTTCCAGGACAGATGGTTGTTCATTATAAGGAGATGGAACTGAGTAAGACTCTTGAATATGTTTTATAGAGGCCATGTGTTGTGAAGTTGTTGCTCGGCCTCTTTTAAATTGGCTTCTACTCTCTTTACGAACTCAGATTTTTCTTCAATGGGAGGTCCAGAAAAAGGAGTATACGAAGCAAAATCGGGGAATGAACATTGTGTAAATTGTGGACAAGGTGGATATTGTGGACAAGGAGGTTGATAATTAAACTCGGGGAAGTGAATCCCCATTGACTTTGTGACGAGTTGAAATTATTTTAGAAATTATAGTCATAAGAATGTGGGTATGGGTTGTATTAATTCGGATAAGGCCACCCGGTGTATTTGGTTGGTGCATATTGTAAAACGCCGGGTTGAAATTATCCGAATCAAATGGGGTTGGTGTGAAATATTGATTCATATTCGGATTGAAAGAATTATTATTATTGAATGCCATTTCACAAACAATCATAAAAAGAAAAATCAAACAACAAACAAAAAAAAAAAAGAAAAATCAAAACCAAGCCAATAGGAAGGTTGACCTAGACCTAGATGTCCCTAGGGGCCAACGTCTATTCAAATTTTATTAGGGCTTAGGTTGTATGAGTGGGGAGATGATTTTTGGGCTAAGGAAGGGTGATGAAATCCCACCTTATCTTGTTTGGGTTTTGCCCTTAATTTCAATTCGTACAAGTGTGCAATATAGACAAGAATATAACATAAAGCGATAAATCACCCACGTGTTTGTCCTATGCTATATGCAATGCCATATGTACATCTCCATCCAGATCACAACAACAGAACAAAATACAGTATATTGGAATTGAATTGACACGTGTCTAAATGCAAATGTCTAAACCGTTTTAAAGGCGTCTAAATACCGTATTTTAGTTCTTTTATTTATTATGGTGTATAGGCAATCAAAGCAAGAGAGATAGCAGTACAAATCCACTAGCCATTACAATTCACACATCCCAGCACAACATAATATACAATGTTCACAAAATTGCTTATCGCGGCAAATGTCGCTGTTGCGCAGCAGTTCTTTAGAATCTTGGGCCCTGCTTTCTAGAGCAGGGAGAGACAAAGCTAGGGTCTATTCTGCAATATTAAGCACCTGTAAAGAATGTCCTGCACACCAAAATAGAGAAGACAATGTTAACAAAAACGTGAAAACAGAACCATTCCCTTCCCCGACAACGGCGCCATTTTTTTGATCGGGGCGGAACTAGCACTCAAAAATGTGTTTTATATAAAATCAATGAAAGCTCGAATGTGCTAATGTACCCTCGATACTTCCGTTATAGCATTGGCTCAACGGGTCGAATCCACAGGGAAGGGAGGCGATAGAAGCATTAACAGTTTCTATTCACGTTGTATGTTAACAATTCTTCTTTGTTAAAAGAATGATAAAGAATGAAAAAGAAAAGAAAAGGAAATCCAGAATGTGGTAGGTGAGGAGAGCGATGAAAACGTTGATGTAAAAACCAAAGAAAAGTGAGTTGGAAAACAAATTAGAAAAGAAGATGAAACAAAGATGAACTAAGAAGGCGATGAAAACATCGATAGAAAAATAAGAAAAGAAGCTTGAAAATAGTTTCTAAAAGAAGAGAAAAGAAAACTCATGGCTACTAACTACTAAATGCTCCACTAACCATGCTAACCTCTTCATGATAGTTGCCTCACATTTTGATCTCGGCCATCACAATCCTTGGCTTCAGAGACGATACAAAGCATGGCTCATGGATGGTTCATCATAATCAAAACATGCATCAAGATCAAGCTAATACAAGCATCAACTCATCAACATTAAAAGAAAGCATGAAATAAAAGAGAGTTAGCTTGGTTAGCAAGTTAGCAAGTTAGATGTTAGAATCCATCATCTTTTTGCCATCAATGGCTCTTGCAAGAACAAGGCCATGTAGAGGCTACCCGATTCATGTGAATTATCAAGTAAGTGGTTAGATGGTTAGTGGTTAGTAGTTAGATTGCCATGAGAAGAAAGTTAGCAAGAAATCATGTAGAAGATGAAGGAGATTACATTGGAAGAGAAAGGAGGCATCTTTACATAGACTGTCACTATCTATTACATCAATCCCTCTCTATCTCTCTCTCTATGAATCACTCAGCCCTACTACAATGATCTAAAAACAAATGAAAATGCAAGAGAAGAGAAATGAAAAGCACCTACACTACACTAAATCTCTCCTAAAATCTGCACCTACTCCTAAAAACGAAGACTCCTTGCGCTCTGGGCAATTGCAGGGGTATTTATAGGCCTCAGATGCTTCCAGAAGACGAGACGGGGCCACGCGTCGAAAATCGACGCGTGGCTCCACTCCTTTGCCGCGGAAACGCGGCTATTGCCGCGTTTTCGCGGTAATACCAGGGAGGTGGGTCCCTGGATTTCGTCAGGGTCTCCCTCTGGCTTCAAGAATTTTAGGGTATATTCTGTTTATGGTAATTTCGCCCGAATATTCGTCTGACATGCGCAGGAGTCTAGGTTCAATGAATCTTCTAGATAATCCTTTGCTTGGCCTCCAAATAATGCGGATTAATTACCATAAAAGAGGTTTAATTAAGCTCTTATTCCATCTTTGCCCTTGAACTTTGGATCTACCTGCAATAAAGACCAAAAAACACGGTTTAGACCGACAATTTATTCATAAATCTGTGAGAGAATGCGACATAATAATGCAGAATTGTAGACTAATCATGCGCCGCCCCTTTGTGGCCTAGGAAGTGGCCGGCCTCAGGAGGGGGAGGGAGAGAGGAAGGGAAAGGTGATTTCGGGGTGGTGGTGTTATTTGTGAAGGAGATGGATTTTAATGGAGTAATGAAAAGGAAGTGATGATGAAAGTGATGTTGGAGGTTTAAGTAGTGGAGATGGAGGGGGTATTGAGATGGTGAAAGTGATGGTGGAAGTGAAGATGGTGGTGAAGAATAGTAGAGGAGATGGTGATGAAAAAGGTTAAGAAAAGATGGTGGTGGTGACGTTAGTGTTGTCGTTTGAATTGTCACCGAAATGATTACCGGAATAATCGTGAATGATTACCGGAATAATCATCGGAGATGTTGCCGACGAAGAAGAGCTCGGCCCCTAGCCAAGGAGGGTGGCCGGCCTTGATATGGTGGTGGGGTGATGGTTTTGGTGAAGGATTTAGTGGTGGTGGTATGTTTGTAGAAGGTAAAGGGGATGTTTGAGATTTTGGTGGAGTTGTTGGAGTTTTGTGGTGGTTTACATGGAGATGGAGGAGGAAGAAGATGAAGGTAGGGAGTTGGAGAAGTTGTAGTGGTTGTGGTTGTGGTGGAGATGAAGGAGGAGTTGGTGGTGGTTAAGGTTTTGGTGAAGAGAAAAATGAAGTGGAAAGAAGAAGGAAAGTTTATATAGGAATTGGAATTATGAAGGTGATGTAAAAGTGTTTAGGGAGGGGGGTTTTTGTAAAATGGAGAGAGTGAGGTGGCTCTCTTGGCCGGCCATGGTGATGGGAGAGGGGTTTGAGTGGTTTGGGATATTTTGGAGAAGATATTTTTGGTGGAGGAGATATTTTTGGAGGAAAGATGTAGAAGGTAATGGAAAAATGGAGAATTTTGTAGAATTTGGTGGAAGGAAAAGGAAGGAAAGAAAAGGGAAAAGGAAAAGAAAATGAAAACAAAGAAGATATTTTCTTGTAAGAAAAGTGAAAATAATTAGAGTGGCGGATTCCCGGGATTCAGTTGCGGATGCGGAAACTTTTCGAAAAAACCGAAATCGTCCAAAAATCAAGTATCTCGGAACGACCCACAAAAATTCTCAAAAATCAAGAATATTATTATAAGAATCATAGTGAAATCCATTTCAAGAAATTCTTTATAGTTTTTAAATTAAAATCTTGGAATCGGCCGCCAATATCGGTCGACAACCAAATCTGGCAGAAATCTGATAAATTCTGAAAATTCCCAAAAAATGAATTAAGTTAGTAAATATTATTCTAAGCAAATATGTGAAAGCGGTTTCTCCAAATTTGACTCCATTTGTAAATGAAAAATACAGGAATAAACCAGCGGCACCGATTAATCCTGATTTTTAGGGTTTTTATAAATAATTTAGAAAAATCTGAAAAATCATGAAAAAATCTAAAATATTGGGAACAGTGTTTGAAACTAAAATTAGTAAATTTAGATTACCAGAAAGACTAAATTAACGAAATCAAAAAAAATACGATCGAAAATTGAATACGCAGATAGTACGTATTCCGGTAACGGGGTGTTACATTCCACCCACCTTACAAAAATTTCGTCCTCGAAATTTCGATAAGGGAAAGATGAACACAGGAGAGACTAGGGTCGACAATGAGAATAGGATAAAGTGGAATATTTAGAAAGATAACCAACTCAAAATACAAAAGATCAGGGTAGCTGTTACAATGATATCCTTAAGGTCCCTGTTCTGGATACTGAGCTTCGTATTCTGCTGCTGCTTCGCTTGATGCTTCTACTGACATGTTGTAAACTTCGCCTCTGCCATGATCTGCTCTAGTTCTTGCTCCTCTCTGTGGTTGATCATGTTGCTGGGGTGGGAATGGAGCTCTTCGGCCAATGGGTTCTGGGTTCCCTCTATGTGGTGGGGCTGGAAGTGCTGGGGGTGCTGCTCGTGCTGGAAACGTTGGTGGTATTGGATAGGTCCTTTTGAATGGACAATCACCTATAGAGTGATTTCCAGATCCACATACCATACATAGCCCATTAGCTTTTCGGCAATTGCGTTGGATGTGTCCGGGCTTTCGGCAGTACCCGCATATTATCTGCTGGGAGAGGTCGGAATGGTCGCTTGATTATCGACCATTGGTTGTCCTGGCTATATCTTCTTCATTCATCAACGGAAAGGCCTCTTTACTGGCTTGTTTCGCACCTGATTCTCGCTTTTCTTCTCCAGTCCTCGTTCCACTTCACGGGCAATGGAGAGAACCTGGGAGTACGTCTTCAGCTGTTGAGGAATAAGAAACATCTGGACATCCATCTTCAGCCTTGCTGAAATCGGCTAGCCCGTTTTTCTTTGTCTGTCACCATGTAGGGTGCAAACCTGCTAAGCCTCAAGAATTCGGCAGCATATTCATCCACTGACCGATTTCGTTGTTGTAGCCGATAAATTGTTCTTCCATTTCCTTTTGAGCTGTTGCAGGGAAGAATCTTTCATAGAAACCTTTTGAGAGCTGGTCCCATGTAATGGGTTTCTCCAGTGTTGCTTCTTCTGCCAACCACCAGGTTCTGGCCACATCTCTCAGCTGTATCTTGGCCACTTCCACTTGGTTCTCCTTAGGGATCCGGGCTGCATTCAAGAGATCCGTCGTGTCTACCAACCATTGTTCTGCATCCAAGGGCTTCTCTATGCCTGAAAAGATCGCCGGTTGTAATCTCCTAAAGTCTGACACGTTGCCTGGCCTCTGCTCTCGGGGTGCAACCAACAGTCCTTGACGTAGAAGCTCTGTCTGCTGCTGTTGACTCTGCATCATCCCTTGAAGTACCCTCATCATACCATCATTGTCTCTGCTTGATCCATCTTGAGAGGTATTAGGACCATTGCGTGTTCCCCGTCTTTCCATATCTGAGTTGGTTGAAGGGGTAGCAAGAAGAAGGAGATAGCTGGAATGTAAAAGATTGAAAGGTCTCAGGATAAAAGGAATGGATCAAAAGAAAGAGAGAGAGAGAGAGAGAGAGAGAGAGAGAGTGAGATAACTCTGCACTTGTAGTTGGATTGTATAATCAGGACTCTTGTATTCCAGTTGCAAATCTCTTTACCATTAATCTGCCATCTGGACGTACTGAAGATGTGAGAACCTAGGCTCTGATACCATCCTGTAACGCCCCAATCTAGCGGGTACGGAGACATTACTGCAACGTGTATACGTAGGTCAGAAATACCCTCACGTATATACGCTAAGCATCAGTACAGGTAAGAATCAGTGTACGGAAGCAAGTGATGCATTATACATTCCAATACATGAGTACAATTACAAAGTTATCACCAGAGGTGATAAATATTACAAGAATATTACATCACAGATAGGCGCAAATGCGAGAATACAAGGAGATGTACATGTATGAACAGTAAAAAAAGGGCGCTCACGGGATAACTGGAGAAGCCGCGAGCCAACAAGGGGGAGCAAGGATGGAACTGGAGCTACAACTGATCTGTCTGCTCTACAGAAGTAAACTTGGTCCTCAGCAAGAAGGTCCCCTTCGGTCCAAGCTCCAGGACCTGGACATGAGGATCCAGAGGAGTCAGAACTCCCCCAGCGAGTGGTGAAGTGAATACCAGATGGCGTGCAAAAATGAGCACATGTGTATCGATAAATCCAAGGCATCAACATGCATAAAAAATCGTGTTTGTGAGTACATGCATACAGGAACAAGAAGGATATAGCAGGTGACATCCAGTAGAGAATACGCATGATATAACAAGATAAGAACAAATAAAGAGGCGAGAAGTAAAGTAGATAGTGTAACACCAAATATAACATAAACCGATAAGGCCGAATAAAATCGATTACGAGCAAAACTGATCATACAGGCTTAGGTCACGGCTCCATGAGATTAGTACCTCGAAGGAATAATCCAAACAAGGAAACCCTCATCCATATACCTTTATCCCATGTTACCGGAATCCAGGCGCCTACAACCCTAGTTACAAAGGAACACAACAAATTGCATATTAATATCTTATTATAATTGGGGCCGTCTAAGTTGTAGGCTTCAGTATGCGTCCCATTCCCCATACTTTCACTTACAACTTATAGAGCAAGTTATCTTGAAACTGATGAAGTTTGACGAACCATGTTTAGAATGGGCCCCGTACATGCCCGGGACAACGGTCCAGAAGTATCCGTGCTGAGCCGGAACGTACCGCTAGGTACCGGGACTTATGTACGCCCGAACAGGAATAGAGTATCGCAGATCCCATAGAAATAGGCCTAGGGCGTGTGCATACTCGGCAGGAATAATCAGGAGTAGGGGTGCCAGCACCCCCACGGAATCCCTGATGGCCGCCCCTCAAGTATGTGGCCACGCGTGACTCGATAAGACCACCATAAACATGACTATTCAGGACTCATCAGTTTCCCCGAACCGGGTGCAAGTTGTTTTATTGTAATTTATCATGTAAGTATCACTTTTACGGGAAGAACAAGAGCAGGACATGATCAAGAATTCAGGAGTACATGTATAATAGGAGTACAGGTCACTGTATATAATATAGGATAACAGGTCACTGTACATAATACAGGATAACAAGGCAGGATTCCCGTAAATGTGATAATCACAAGTCAAGTATTAATATAACAGGAGGTAGGTGATAAGTTGTAACATGTCAGGTGTTAGGTGATAACACATCGATTGTTAAGTGATACAGACAGGTATTAGGCATGAGCAGGTAGATGGCATGTGTCAAGTAATAGTATTTCAAGTGTTTAGCATAACAAGTATGTATATGGCAAGCTAGAGAGTCATAGCTGAGCATAATCAAGTGGAGCTGAGCAAGCTAGAGGCACAGGCGGCGAACAGAGTTTAGACACTAATACGCTTGGCGAGGTTTCCGGACGACTCGGCTAAAGTGCTAGTAGAAAATCCGGTAGCATCTCGCCTAGACGAATTTAGTGAATAAAGCGCTGAGCGCTAAGTATGCTCACCAGATGGAGCTGAGAACCTGACGGTCTCAAATCACTTCTCTTTCGAGATAGTGAGAGACCCGAGGCTGAATGGCCTGGAGGCCAAGAACGTTCGGGGTTTAAGCGCACTCTCGTGGCTACTAGCCATCCCAGGAGTGGGCGGAGTTGGTACCGAGTGCCCGCACGAGTTGTTCTATCCTATTACAAGCATTACAGTATATCAGTCCGGTTCAAGTCAAGACATGTCCACAGAATACAACACACACACCCGTACAACCACATCGTACCGATACTAAATACAACATAATACCAATTTTAATACAAGTCCATTTTCTTGGCGAGAAAAGTCACTCGCCTAAAACGCCACTTTTGAAGCTTTGCGCGTCCGAATTCCCGGGAGAGAAAAACACCAAGCGAGCAATGGAAAGGGGGGCTTGGCCCTTGGGTGGCCGCCGGCCCTAGGGGTGGTGTGCCGCCCCTTGGTGGCCTAGGAAGTGGCCAGCCTCAAGGAGGGGGAGGGAGAGAGGAAGGGAAAGGTGATTTCGGGGTGGTGGTGTTATTTGGTGAAGGAGATGGATTTTAATGGAGTAATGAAAAGGAGGTGATGATGAAGGTGATGTTGGAGGTTTAAGTAGTGGAGATGGAGGGGGTATTGAGATGGTGAAAGTGATGGTGGAAGTGAAGATGGTGGTGAAGAATAGTAGAGGAGATGGTGATGAAAAAGGTTAAGAAAAGATGGTGGTGGTGACGTTAGTGTTGTCGTTGAAATTGTCACCGAAATGATTACCGGAATAATCGTGAATGATTACCGGAATAATCATCGGAGATGTTGCCGACGAAGAAGAGCTCGACCCCTAGCCAAGGAGGGTGGCCGGCCTTGGATATGGTGGTGGGGTGATGGTTTTGGTGAAGGATTTTAGTGGTGGTGGTATGTTTGTAGAAGGTAAAGGGGATGTTTGAGATTTTAGTGGAGTTGTTGGAGTTTGTGGTGGTTTACATGGAGATGGAGGAGGAAGAAGATGAAGGTAGGGAGTTGGAGAAGTTTTAGTGGTTGTGGTTGTGGTGGGGATGAAGGAGGAGTTGGTGGTGGTTAAGATTTTGGTGAAGAGAAAAATGAAGTGGAAAGAAGAAGGAAGTTTATATAGGAATTGGAATTGTGAAGGTGATGTAAAAGTGTTTAGGGAGGGGGTTTTTTGTAAAATGGAGAGGGTGAGGTGGCTCTCTTGCCGGCCATGGGTGATGGGAGAGGGGTTTGAGTGGTTTGGGATATTTGGAGAAGATATTTTTGGTGGAGGAGATATTTTTTGGAGGAAAGATGTAGAAGGTAATGGAAAAATGGAGAATTTTGTAGAATTTGGTGGAAGGAAAAGGAAGGAAAGAAAAGGAAAAAGGAAAAGAAAATGAAAACAAAGAAGATATTTTGTTGGAAGAAAAAGTGAAAATAATTAGAGTGGCGGATTCCCGGGATTCAGTTGCGGATGCGGAAAACTTTCGGAAAATACCGAAATCGTCCAAAAATCAAGTATCTCGGAACGACCCGCAAAATTCTCAAAAATCAAGAATATTATTCTAAGAATCATGGTGAAATCCATTTCAAGAAATACTTTAAATTTTTTAAATTAAAAATCCTGGAATCGTCCACCAATATCGGTCGACACCAAATCTGGCAGAAATCTGATAAATTCTGAAAATTCTCAAAAAATGAATTAAGATAGTAAATATTATTGTAAGTAAATATGTGAAAGCGGTTTCTCCAAATTTGACTCCATTTGTAAATGAAAAATACAGGAATAAACCAGCGGCACCTATTAATCCTGATTTTTAGGGTGTTTATAAAATAATTCAGAAAAAATCTGAAAAATCATGAAAAATCTAAAATATTGGGAAACAGTGTTTGAAACTAAATTAGTAAATTTAGATTACCAAAAAGACTAAATCAACAAAATAAAAAAATACGATCGAAAATTGAATACGCAGATAAGTACGTATTCCGGAACGGGGTGTTACATTCCACCCATCTTACAAAAAATTTCGTCCTCAAAATTTCGATAAGGGAAAGATGAACACAGGAGAGACTAGGGTCGACAATGAGAATAGGATAAAGTGGAATATTTAGAAAGATAAC